>KE159152.1:13025-49754 GCA_000411055.1 Leavenworthia alabamica | reverse complement strand
AGATGCAAATATTTTAACTAAATATAATTATTTTAGATAATTTTTTATTTTTTAATTTAATTTTTATAATTATTTTTAAATTGAAACAAAGCGAATTGAATATTCGTAAATAGTTCGGATTTTAGCGAATATTCGAAACTCCGAATATTCGTTTATTTCAAAGCAAATACGAATCGAATAGTTACTGATTTGAGCGAAGCGAATCGAATCACAAATACTTTCAAAATTTTGAATATTCGATTCGTGTCCACCCCTACCATTAATTACATTTTCTTCGAATGCCCACATGCTATTCAAGTATGGGCTCTATCGAGGGTGCCATCAAACCCAGGCATATTCCCATCTCAAGCTATATATTGTAATATGGATTACCTTTTACGCTTGGGAGAGAAGACGGAGGAGCAAACATGGCATACCTAGAGTTCCCATGGCTCTTGTGGTTTATTTGGATAGCTAGGAATTTGAAAATGTGGATGTACCACCACTAGAGACAGTAACTAGAGCCTTTGAGGAATTACAATCTTTTCGTTTAGCGAATATCCATGCACAATATCATGATCATTTGGAGCCAACACAACATCACGACTTGTTTATTGAAGGAGGTGACCATCACTCATGTTTTATGGACGGGTCATGGGGTCAGTCGGATCCAGTGAGCGGATATGGATGGATCTTAACAACAAGCAGTGAAATGACATTCATGGGAATGAAATGTTCTAGGAAGAGTCTTAAACCACTTCACGCTGAATTCGATTCACTACTATGGGCTATGAATCAGGTGATTTATTGGAGGATTTAATAAGGTCAATTGTCAAGACATACTAAAGATAGAGGATTCACCTGAAAATTGGCCAGCTTTTGCATCAGAATTAAATGATTTTGGTTCTTTTAAAAATCGTTTTGATCATTTTTTATTATTTTATTGTTCTCGTTCTCTGAATGTATGTGCTGATTTACTTGCCGAAGTGTTATCTTTTCCCATGTAACCTCTCAAACGCCAGATCGGTTTTTCTATGAATAAATCTTGATCTTGAAAATTTAATGGATGTTTCTTTGGTGTAAAAAAAAAAATATTTCTGTCATCGATTCATGCCTAATTTTCTAAGATCGAGATGATCGAATAGTCAAAAGATCCTCACATGTATAGTCCAAGTATGAAGAAGCTATTTACAGAAATGTTCATCAAAATGATAAAACAAAACAAATGGTATTTTCACATTCAGAGCGAGTTCATTTAAGATATAATTTATAATGAACTGGAGATAATAAAAACCCCTGCTAAGATTTTGAGCTCTGTCTATTATTGAATTCAACAGCAGTAAGTAGTTCTTTTGCCGTAGATGAGAAAGACTTTGCAGTATCTTCCATTTCAGTCGTTCTCAAGCTAATTCCCTGCACAGATACAAACACATTCATGAAATGAATCAATCGAAAGATCAGATTTATATCTGAAAACTCATGAAAAAGCACCTGTAACTTTCTTAGGTTGTCTTGAAGTTTGCTCTGAGCCATTTGGGCAGTACCCATTTCCTGCAAAAACAAAGGGAAGATGAAATGGAGAAGCAAATATTACAAACTTTTATTAAGTCTTATAGAAGCTTACCTCGGATGAGGCAAACCCGTATTTCTTCTTGATCTGATCTACAGTTGCGCCTGCGCCGCTTTTATCCTCATGTTTCTCTTCATTGGTTACCGAACTCTTGTCATTCCTTGCTGTCGTCATTTGCTTCAGCTTACCTTTGAAGATGCTAAACTTATTCGCCAGCTTCTGCTTACTAAGACCTGATAACATCCCTTGTTCTTTAGGCTGCTCTTCTTGTTGTTGATGATGATGATCGTCAATGTCAATGTCATCTTCAAATATCGAATAAGGGTTAAAAACATATGAAAAAAGCATCACAATATAACATCAAATGTGGACAGTACCTATGTCCAACTCTTCTTCATCGTCAACTCTAGTAACTGTATTGGTCTCTCTTTTACTCTCCACATTGTTGTTCCAAGGGAAATTAGCAGTGGAAAAGACTTTTGACAGCTCCTCGACAGTTTCCTTGGTGCTTTCTGTATCAGTTGTGCGTTTTGGTTTAGTCTTGAAGACAGAACCAAACATACCCTGCAACAAACAAGATACTCATTAGTTGTGTTAGTGTGTAACAGCAAGCGATAGAACTAAATATTTTAAACCTTTTTTTCCTTTGGAGATGATGCAACAGCTGATGTATTGATGCCTTCATGACAAACCGCATTATCTTTCTTGTAAACTCGGCTCAATGAGTCCACAAGCCTAGACCAGAAATAAGACAGTTTCAAACTATTCAGCTCATCTGTACGCTATTAGATCTAATCAGACAGGCAACAAGTCTTACCTAAATGTGTCCTTCTGAGGTAAAACTGAGCTGACAATAAGTTCATCATCTCCATTCACCTGCAAAGAAAAAAGATGATCATTGTCACAAAAACCAGCTCTATGATTTACTACTTGCAGAGTGTGTGTGTTCTGATGGTTACCATGACTAGATCTCCATCCCAAGAAGCAGATATGGTAATCTCTGGTACCGAGATTGTTTTTGGTGAAGTATATGTGAAGCCTTTAATGGAAGTTTGTTTTAGCAAGGAAAGATCTGGCAAAGACCTGAGACAAGTTGAAACATTAAAAGCTTAGTTTTTGGTGATGATTGAATATGATAAGTTAAGGTAAAGAGAAAGGGATTTCACCTTATCTCAATCGTTCCATCTGAGAAAACAAGTGTAAGACCAACACCAGATGTTCCATAGAAAGTAGAAGCTGAGCAAATGGATGAAGAACTGAACTTTTTCTTATGGAGGATCTTCTTCACTCCCTGGACAAGGTGAGCCAAGGAGTAGACATATATAGCTTTCTCAGAACAAATCAAAACCGAAGGCTGCCTTGTTGAAATCTCCTCAACTGTGCTCTCTTTGGTCATGTCAAATCCATTTCCTGAAGAATCTTGTTTTCCATCTGCAAATGAAGATGAGAATTATTGAGGATTATGATGTTATTAACTTAAAATAGAGAGAGTTGGACCTACCTAGAATCTGCATATATAGAGCCATAAATGGCTTTTTAGGCTTAATCATGTTG
Organism: Leavenworthia alabamica; assembly: GCA_000411055.1. NCBI lineage: Eukaryota > Viridiplantae > Streptophyta > Magnoliopsida > Brassicales > Brassicaceae > Leavenworthia > Leavenworthia alabamica. Next base: position 46,651 of record KE159152.1, on the reverse strand, counting down.
GTTCCAATCATATTTCCTGTGTCACTGTCCAGAGCAAAAACCGATGAATCCCTCATAGCAACCACTAACACATTCTTCTCGAAGCCTTGCACACTGCAGCTATCAGATTGCAAGGAGATGATCCCTGAGCAGATATCACTTGCAACGTGTTTTGTGTATAATACAGTTGCTTCCTCAATGTCAACCAAAGAAACCTGTAAGTTAACCAGTAGTAACGCATCAAACACTACTAGTCTAATGAATCATAAGGAAGCAAAAGAAGTAGAAGCTTAATTACATGTCCTTGATCTGATCCAATAGCGAGATGTTTCGAGTTTTGGCATTTCTGAATACAGGTTATGGACCCACTAAGCTTTATGTATTTAACATTTTGAACAATATGGTTATTTCCTTTCTTTGAGCTTCCTGTAAACAAAAGAGTATCAACTTAGAGGGGGTCACAGTATTATGTCTAAAGGATAGTAAAGCCAACTTCTACACGTTTTTACCATACCTTGGAAAGGGATAAAACTGTTTTCTGTTAGATACGGCTCAGGTTTGAACCTATGAAGGCGAACCTGCACAACATTAAGATCAATCATAAGCCTTTGTGTTGGCGGAATTCCAGTGCATTTTGAGTAAGATTCTTTTTACCATTCCGTTTTGATCACCAGAAACAAGAAGTCTTGAGTTGCAGTCATAATGCAAAGCTGTCAATGCCGCAGTTCCTCGTGAAGATATATCTTGATCAATCTGCTAAGAAACACACAACAAAGGCAACATACACTTCTTAAGAGATCTGCGTTTGCAAAACAAATAAAAGTCCTGGAAGTGTTACCTGTTCTTTCAGGGACAAGACAGGAATGAGAAAAGGACAGGTCATGTCCCAAACACTAATGGTTCCATCACTGTGCCCTGCGATGTAAACATTCTTAACCTTTGTGAAACCAGGAAAATGTGCAGAACGAGAACCTTCCTTTGGAACTGTCTGGAAGGGAAGAAGCGGAGCAGAATCTTTTGCCAGCTGAGTATAATCCTGCAGCATATGAGAATCACAAGCTTATGAATGTTCACTTCATTCTAAACTTGATGGATCAGTCTCATAATTTTGATTTACCTCGTCTGAGAGATTCAGTAAATGTGAAGGGTTAGTGAGGAACTTTCCTACTGTAATGCTACTAGAATCCGAACATGGCAGCTTAATCACAGTTTCCTTTGGGAGAGAAGGAGGTGATTTGGATTGAGACTGAATCAGATACTTCTCGATCATATAATCATCGTAAGCATACACACGTCCAGACTTTCCAAGAACCAAAATAAAATCCTGTTTATGCTTGCTTTGTTCATTAACATCAGCTATGATCATCTCCATATCAGCACAAGGCTCAGACACATGAATCCCCAACTTAATCATCCTAGTTTCGGTTTGCTCATTTAGTAAAACCACCTGCAACAAGTTTGAGGATGATCCAATGACATAAACCCGGCTTGCTTTTCCTTCAGCATAAACCCATTTTAGAGAAGCTATTGGTATCTTGTCGGATTTGTATCCGAGGTTAAGCTTGCAAATCATAGCAGAACTCTCTGTCGAGCAATCACCGTTTGAAGGAATGCTCCATATTAGAATATCTCCATTACTATATCCAACTGAAACTCTGCTTCCTGAAGGACAAACCCAACAAGCACATGTCACTTTTTTCGCGTCCTGCTTTACCATGCCGTGCCCTCCTGTTTTCAGAACTGGTTTGCTTTCTTTGAGGTCCCATAACGCGATAAACCCGCTACTAAATACCAGTAGAATCCTGCTATATTGAGAGCAAAAGTGTAAATGACTAAATGGCTTTTCACCACAAAAGATTGTGTTTAATATGTTACCTCTTGCTTTCAGCTGTTGGCTGTGGTAGAATGCTCACAACTGAAGTATCATCAGAAGCTTCAACAGGAGAGCCTAGGACACAACAAGATGTTTCAAGAGATAAAAAAATCAGTTATTAGAATTTGCTGTTTGATTGATTAGTAATTACCATTTGAAGCTAGATAAGGTATAGTATACTCCATTTGTATAACTTGACCAGAATCTTGTTCGATCTTGAACACTGATACATTACCAGAAGAATCTCCAACGTAACTGCCAATCCAAATCCACACTTGTTTTCATTATCAGCAACTCAAGAAACTATGCAACATTAATAATACCAAAAAAAAGATTTGTAAACTGAAGCATACAAGTAAGGTGTATGCTGCATCACCCGGAAAGAAGTGATTTCTCCGTTGAAGACATAAACATGAGAAAGAAGCTTCTTGTCTAGGTCCCAAACCTGTGTGAATATAGCTTTCAGAACAAAGATCAAATGCTACTAATAAATGTGTTGAATTAAGAAATGTCTTACCTCAATTTGGTTCTTAGCATTCACATTGAGAAGTATACCTTGGTTCTGAACAAACTGGAACATTCAAAAACAATAGAGAAAGGAAACGTTGTCACGGCTATGAAAGTGATAAAACAGGATAAAAAAGAGAGAAGAAAGAGATATAATGAAAGTGAGGACCTCAAGAAACTTGCTTGAGGATGTTTCTTCTGATGCTAGTAAAGCCTGAGTCTGATCTTTCCCAAACAGTTTGATTCTACCATCCCTGAGAATCAAGAAACCATATGAGAATATTATAACAAACAATTCAAAACAGCTTGAAGAAATGATCTTACTTGGTGGAAACTGCGAGGATCTTCTGAATTGGATCATAAGCAAACAAGTGAGATCCTGATGGGATTCCATAATGTAGAGTAACACGTGGCTCGACGTCATTAGCTCTCAGTCCTTCCGATGAACCTCCTCCAGGCTGCTGCAAACAATGGAGAAAATATTAAGAAGACATATGTTTTTGCTACTAAACCGGACGGTTTGGGTTTACTGTGTATTTTGGAGATGAATTTAATGCAACTTTTCAAATTTAGGACACGAAACATGCGTGGCAACAAAGCTCGTTTTACGTCATGATAATTATTTTTTATTTATTTTAATATTGTAATGAGAATAGCGATCTGGATTAAACATCTGGGCTAACCACGAACCGAGACAGAGTCAGAGTCACATTCACGAGTAATAAGATCTTTGTTATTATAATCCGACAAAAATTAATCATCAAATCATATTAATTATGCGAAAGCAAATATAATAACGGAGCCAATTAAACAATAGTAAAATTTAATAAAACCCAGGGAGAACAAATCAAATATTATTCTGATGAATAGATCTAACTTCGATTTACGGTAAACTTCAGTATTTCAAAATTTGAAAATAAAACCTCAGTGAATCTCATAACGATAGCAGAAGAAGATGAACGGTTGGATTTGTACCTTCATGGCTGCTATCTCGACTAACTTCTTCACGAACATCTTTATTGAACGGCCAAGTGGATCGTAAAATGAATTAGTTCAATACCTTGGAATCGATTAGATGGAAATAACAAATATCAAATACGAAATGTTTCAGTGAGTTTGGGAGATCACCAAATCCCTTGTTAAATTGCTCGGATAATAAAGAGAGAGAAAGGAGAAGTGAGTTTTGAGAAGTAACGGTTCCTTTGATTTGACGGTTTTTTTATAAACGGCGAACCGCATAAAATAAACATTTATTATAACACGGGAAACATATCATATACTATATACTATTATTTACATTTGAAGTCATTAATTTTTTAAATATCTTGGGGTTGTAATTATATTACTTATTTCGATATATTTTTAAGTATTCCAAACAAATTTGACTACATTATTATTTTTAAGTAATACACTAAATCCATTGTTGTTCTATTCTGAATTTCAATTTTCGATGAAAAGTTTTTACGACCAAGAAAATATTAATAGATTTTTAGTATTTCAAAGGAACAAAGTCATACTAATCTTTACTTGGTAATTTTGAAGAATTTTAAAACATAAATATTCGTGACGAAAGAAAAAAACATAGTACTACTACAAAAATTATGTCGTGTAATTAAACACAAAGCAATAATAGTAATAGACATGTGTTTAATGCTATTATTACACTTACACATGTTTGAATCCCAAAGGATACACATAAACCTTAATCCATGAGATAGAGTACATGTTGGACAATGTCCTTTATTATATGATTGATGCCACCAACACAAGACTTGGACCATTTTTTCTATCTCTTTAGAGAAGAGTGAAAGATCACTCGGCCAAAAAATAAAAGTAAATATATATATAAAAAATTCGAGGAAAAAAGTAAAATCCAATCTAATAAATGTATCAAAGATGTAATAGTATATTCTTTCTGAATATCATCCTATATCTTATTTTTTAAACTAAAAATTGTCATTTTAGACAAAAAAATATTTTTAAATTTCAGTTAAATGATAATTTAAAAAAGAAAATTTAAAACAATAAGTATTAAATATAATGTAGTTTTTTGGGAGGTCATATTCAGAGACCAGTCAAAATAGTACACATGGCAAAGCCAATTTCTATGATGGGTCCCTCTATTCGATGTTGGTGATCTGACTCTGATACGTGGTATCACAAGAGACGTCCAATTTGATGGACGGTGAGAGATAGAGAGAAAGCATTGAGTCTCTGAGCACCGACCAGATCAGGATATCAAGAAATGAAAATACTTGCATTAAAGATTTATTTTTTGCAATTATCATTTTCTATTGTATAGCAAAGCGACGATTTAAAGGTTGTCCCATTCTGAATATCTCATTCTTCTGATATGTTCTCTTTAACTTTGTGTAGATTTTATATCCATGTGGCCCAGTCATGTCTTATAGAATCGAATTTTCTCAACTATTAAAATCGACATTAAAAACGTGAAAGCTTTAACAAAGTTTCAGTTATTAGTGTCAAGTTTGATAAACTTGATCTGACTAAACAACAAGAGAAAAAGTGTAATATCTATTTAGTTATACTAATGATTCCCTCAGGCAACACTGAAACAAAATATTGGTCGTTTCAAACTTTATACAGAACAACAATTGAAACTGCTCGTCAAACTGATGGGCTGGGCTTGTATGGATCATTTTTAGCATGCCTGCAATTGGTTAAGATGAATATTCCCAAACAATCTTTTGATAATGTGAACACGTCTCCAATAAATTTTAAATACCGACTGCAATAATTAGAAAATAAAGTGTTATTGTTGACAATTATCAAAAAAAAAGGTGGATGCCTTCGCTTTGAGTTCAAGCCTCAAGGTTTTGTTCAAGCGACTCATTATCTACCTTGCAAAAGCTCAAGAATAACAAAAGTACGTACTAGTTTTTCAAAAACTGTTAAAGCAAAATCAGTTTGATGTTTTTTAAATCACTACATGCAGTTATATAATATATTAATTATATTCCTGGACTAAGAGCATCATAATAGAACCAAAATACTGTTTATAATAAATACAAAAAATGATAGAGAATTAAACACTAAAATATGGATAGAAGACTAGAGAAACTATAGGTACACCAAACTCTTCAATCTAAAGGAAGAATCCAAAGAAGATTGGCCTAAGAGAATCCAATGGGCTATATCGTCATGTCATTTCAGATTATTTAGACATCTATCTACATATAGGGACAAATTTAATTATATGAGACTATTTTCTTCTACATTTAAAATTTCTTATCATATATATTCATTCATATGGTTGATTAAAATAATGTTTTCTTTTCGTGTGGTCTCTATATTTTCCGATATTTTTATTTTTGGGTAATTGGGCTTTACGTTATTTCACAAAAGCCGTGGTCGACTTGTTCTACTTTCATAGTTTGTTGATAAAACTGTTTTACACGCACACTTCAGAGTTCAGTCTCACATTTATTTTAAAAACATTATACAACTTTCTTTATATAACAATATAAATAGTATTAAAAACTACTAGAATTAATAATTAATGTAAAATCTCAAAGTTGATCATCAAACAAATTATTTAATGTAAAAAAGGTTAAAATTTTATGAAGATCAATTTTATATACTTGACCACCTATATATGTTTCGGTGAAAAGAGTGAAAGTTATAAAGATTTGTATAATGTGGACTTTTTCGGCGTCTATAAAATTAGTTTGGTCTCGATAATTAGACTTAGGGTCGCACATGCAAACCTCATTATTTCGTCAATGATGTTTACAATTAAAAAATACATAATGGAAACACTATGGGGGATCAACGATATACTAAATAGGAAACATAATACTATGTTTAGCTCCGGAGTATAAGATAAATAAAACATAAAAGAATGAAACAGGAAAGATATAGAGAAGATGCAAAAAAATGTAGAAAAAGCTTCAATTATGCCTCAAAACGGTGTAGTTTTGAAATGGGCCATAATGAAATAATTAAATCTGCTAAGGAAATTATTGATACGAGTCCACCAGATCCATCTGCTTCAAATATAATTTCTGCTTCACCTGTTACAGATATTAAAGTTTCACGACAAAAGAGTTTCTCGTGGTACAGAGTCAGGATTGCAGTCAAAGATACGAGTTGATCCATTGTCAGCTAAAACCACAATCACAGCTGTGATCTTATCTCTTTAAGCTTATTGTATTTCTCTATAAAACCCAACTCATTTTAACATAAAGTTTTAACCTAGGAACATTAATAGAAACATTTCAATCATCTTTTTCTGAGCACAATCACACCTCATTTGTGTTTTTATATTTCTGTTCTTAATAAAGCTCATGGAGCTATTTTATTTTACTTATTTAGATTAATGCTCATTAGAGCTTAATAAGATCAAACGTTTTCTATATGAGTTTGTCTCTATTTTATCTTCACATTCTAAGTTTATAAAACTTCAATATAGTATTAGAGTCTAGGCGATTGCTTTGGGTTTTGTTTTTTTTAGCTTCCGCTCATATATCTTACATCTCATTTACATCCAATTTTTTTTCTTTCTTCGTCAAATTTTTCTCAAAATTTTGACCTTTAAACATTCTTCTTAGATTTATCTGAAAAGGAAAACTAAAGAGCATCAAGAGGCAAAGACCCGTGTAAGATCCAAAGATTCCTTTATTGAGACATTAATAAGTTAATCATAGTTTCGACGAAAGATAAGATTGTAAAGAGTCAAATTAGAGTTTAAACATTGAGTTTATATGGAGAAGAAGAAGAAATTAATTTGTTTTTCTGAGCAGCTCCTCTGCATTTCAAACTTGGTGTCTCTGAAACTACGACACAAAGTTTGATGGGAATGTTAAACTAAATAAAACATAAAAGAATAAAACATAGAAGATGCAGAGAAGATGCAAAACGAGAAATCTCCAATTATGACTCAAAACGGTGTAATTATGAAATGAGCCATAATAAAATAATTAAGCCTGCTAAAGAAATTAATGATACGAGTTCACCAGACTCATCTGCTTCAAAGATCGTTTATGCTTCACTTGTTACAGATATTAAAGCTTCACGACAAAAGAGTTTCTGGTGGTACAGATTCAGGATTGCAGTCAAAGATTCGAGTTGATCCATTGCCAGCTAAAAGCACAATCACAGCTGTGATCTTATCTCATTAAGCTTATTGTATTTCTCTATAAAATCCAACTCATTTTAACATAAAGTTTTAACCTAGGAACATTAATAGAAACATTTCAATCATCTTTTTCTGAGCACAATTACATCTCATTTGTGTTTTTATATTTTTGTTCTTAATAAAGCTCATGGAGCTATTTTGTTTTATTTATTTAGATTAATGCTCATTAGAGTTTAAAAGATCAAACGTTTTCTATATGAATTTGTCTATGTTTCATCTTCACATTCTAAGTTTATAAAACTTCAATATGGTATCAGAGCCTAGGCGATTGCTTTGGGTTTTGTTTTTCTAGTTTCCGCTCATATATCTTACATCTCATTTATATCCATTTTTTTTTCTTTCTTCGTCAAATTTTTGACCTTTAAACATTCTTCTTAGATTTATCTGAAAAGGAAAACTAAAGAGCATCAAGAGGCAAAGACCCGTGTAAGACTCAAAGATTCCTTTATTGAGACACTAATAAGTTAATCATAATCTCAGCGAAAGATGAGATTGTGAAGAGACAAATTAGAGATTAAACATTGAGTTTATATGGAGAAGAAGAAGAATATTAGTTTGTTTTTGTGAGCTGCTTCTCTGCATTTCAAACTTGGTGTCTCCGAAACTACGACACAAAGTTTGAGGGGGAATGTTAAGCTAAATAAAACATAAAAGAATGAAACATAGAAGATGCAGAGAAGATGCAAAACGAGAAAGCTTCAATTAAGACTCAAAACGGTGTAGTTTTAAAATGGGCCATAATAAAATAATTAAGCCTGCTAAAGAAATTAATGATACGAGTCCACCAGACTCATCTGCTTCAAAGATCGTTTATGCTTCAACTACTACATATATTAAAGCTTCACGACAAAGGAATTTCTGGTGGTACAGATTCAGGATTGCAGTCAAAGATTCGCGTTGATCCATTGCCAGCTAAAAGCACAATCACAACTCTGATCTTATCTCTTTAATCTGATTGTATTTCTCTATAAAACTCAACTCATTGTAACAGAAAGTTTTAACCTGAAAACATTAATAGAAACGTTTCAATCATCTTCTTCTTAGCACAATCACAGCTCATTTGTGTTTTTATATTTATGTTCTTAATAAAACTCATGGAGCTATTATGTCTTATTTATTTAAATTAATGCTCATTAGAGCTTAATAAAATCAAACATGTTCTATATGAGTTTGTCTCTGTTTCATCTTCACATTCTAAGTTTATAAAACTTCAATATGGTATCAGAGCCTAGGCGATTACTTTGAGTTTTGTTTTTTAGCTTCCACTCATATATCATACATCTCATTTATATCCAATTTTTTTTCTTTCTTCGTCAAATTTTTCTCAAATTTTTGACCTTTAAACAGTCTTCTTAGATTTATATGAAAAGGAAAAATAAAGAGCATCAAGAGGCAAATACCCGTGTAAAAATCAAAGATTCCTTTATTGAGACACTAATAAGTTAATCATAATCTCAGCAAAAGATGAGATTGTTAAGAGTCAAATTAGAGTTTAAACACTGAGTTTATATGGAGAAGAAGAAGATTATTAGTTTGTTTNAGTTTATATGGAGAAGAAGAAGATTATTAGTTTGTTTTTGTGAGCAGCTCCTCTGCATTTCAAACTTGGTGTCTCCGAAACTACGACACAAATTTTGAGGGGGAATGTTAAGCTAAATAAAACATAAAAGAATAAAACAGAGAAGATGCAAAACGAGAAAGCTTCAATTATGACTCAAAACGGTGTAGTTTTGAAATGGGCCATAATGAAATAATTAAGCCTGCTAAGGAAATTAATGATACGAGTCCACCAGACCCATCTGCTTCAAAGATCGTTTATGCTTCACATGTTACAGATTTTAAAGCTTCACGACAACGGAGTTTCTTGTGGCACAGAGTCATGATTGCAGTTAAATATTCGAGTTGATCCATTGCTAGCTAAAAAGCACAATCACAACTCTGATCTTATCTCTTTAATCTTATTGTATTTCTCTATAAAACGCAACTCATTGTAACATAAATTTTTAACCTGGAAACATTAATAGAAACGTTTCAATCTTCTTCTTCTGAGCACAATCACATCTCATTTTTGTTTTTATACTTATGTTCTTAATAAAGCTCATGGAACTATTTTGTTTTACTTATTTAGATTAATGGTCATTAGAGCTTAATAAGATCAAACGTTTTCTATATGAGTTTTTCTCTGTTTCATCTTCACATTCTAAGTTTATAAAACTTCATTATTGTATTAGAGCCTAAGCGATTGGTTTGGGTTTTGTTTTTCTAGCTTCCGTTCATATATATTACAACTCATTTACATCCAATTTTTTTTTCTTTCTTCGTCAAATTATTCTCAAAGTTTTGACCTTTAAACATTCTTCTTAGATTTATCTGAAAAGAAAAACTAAAGAGCATAAAAAAGCAAAGAACGGTATATGATTCAAGATTTTTTTATTGAGACACTAATAAGTCAATCAAAATCTCAGCGAAAGATGAAACTGTGAAAAGTAAAATTAGAGTTTAAACATTGAGTTTATATGGAGAAGAAGAAGATTATTAGTTTGTTTTTGTGAGCAGCTCCTCTGCATTTCAAACTTGGTGTCTCCGAAACTACGACATAAAGTTTGAAGGGGAATGTTAAGCTAAATAAAACATAAAAGAATAAAACAGAGAAGAATCAAAACGAGAAACCTTCAATTATGAATCAAAACGATGTAGTTATGAAATGGGCCATAATGAAATAATTAAGCCTACTAAAGAAATTAATGATAGGAGTCCACCAGACCCATCAGCTTCAAAGATCGTTTCTGCTTCACCTGTTACAGATATTAAAGTTTCACGACAAAGGAGTTTCTGGTGGTACAGAATCAGGATTGCAGTAAAAAATTTGACTTGATCCATTGCCAGCTAAAAGCACAATCACAGCTATGATCTTATCTCTTTAATATTATTGTATTTCTCTATAAAACCCAACTCATTGTAACATAAAATTTTAACCTGGGAATATTAATAGAAACGTTTCAATCATCTTCTTCTGAGCACAATCATAGCTCATTTGTGTTTTTATATTTCTGTTCTTAATAAAGCTCATGGAGCTATTTTGTTTTACTTATTTAGATTAATGCTCATTAGAGCTTAATAAGATCAAACGTTTTCTATATGAGTTTGTCTCTATTTCATCTTCACATTCTAAGTTTATAAAACTTTAATATGGTATTAGAGCCTAGGCGATTGCTTTGGGTTTTGTTTTTCTAGCTTCCGCCCATATATCTTACATCTCATTTACATCCAATTTTTTTTTCTTTCTTCGTCAAATTTTTCTCAAAATTTTGGCCTTTAAACATTCTTCTTAGATTTATCTGAAAAGGAAAACTAAAGAGCATCAAGAGGCAAAGACCCGTGTAAGACCCAAAGATTCCTTTATTGAGACATTAATAAGTTAATCATAGTCTCGGCGAAAGATAAGATTGTAAAGAGTCAAATTAGAGTTTAAACATTGAGTTTATATGGAGAAGAAGAAGAAATTAGTTTGTTTTCCTGAGCAGCTCCTCTGCATTTCAAACTTGGTGTCTCCGAAACTACGACACAAATTTTGATGGGAATGTTAAACTAAATAAAACATAAAATAATAAAACAGAGAAGATGCAGAGAAGATGCAAAACGAGATATCTTCAATTATGACTCAAAACGATGTAGTTTTGAAATGAGCCATATTGAAATAATTATACTTGCTAAGGAAATTAATGATATGAGTCCACCAGACCCATCTGCTTCAAAGATCCTCTCTGATTCACCTGTTACATATATTAAAGCTTCACGACAAAGGAGTTTCTGGTGATACAGAGTCAGGATTGCAGTCAAAGATTCGAGTTGATCCATTGCCAGCTAAAAGCACAATCACACCTCTAATCTTATCTCTTTAATCTTACTGTATTTCTCTATAAAACAACTCATTGTAACAGAAAGTTTTAACCTGGAAACATTAATAGAAACGTTTCAATCATCTTCTTCTGAGCACAAACACAACTCATTTGTGTTTTTATATTTCTGTTCATAATAAAGATCATGGAGCTATTTTGTTTTACTTATTTAGATTAATGTTCATTAGAGCTTAATAAGATCAAACGTTTTTTATATGAGTTTGTCTGTATTTCATCTTCACATTCTAAGTTTATAAAACTTTAATATGGTATTAGAGCCTAGGTGATTGTTTTGGATTTGTTTTTCTAGCTTCCGTTCATATATCTTACATCTGATTTACATCCATTTTTTTTTCTTCGTCAAATTTTTCTCAAAGTTTTGACCTTTAAACATTTTTCTTACATTTATCTAAAAAGGAAAACTAAAGAGCATCAAGAGGCGAAGACCCGTGTAAGACTAAAAGATTCATTTATTGAGACACTAATAAGTTAATCATAATCTCAGCGAAAGATTAGATTGTGATGTGTCAAATTAGAGTTTAAACATTGAGTTTATATGGAGAAAAAAAGAGTACTAGTTTGTTTTTGTGAGCAGCTCCTCTGCATTTTAAACTTGGTGTCTCCAAAACTACGACACAAAGTTTGAGGGGGAATCTTAAGCTAAATAGAACTTAAAAGAATGAAACAGAGAAGATGCAGAGAAGATGCAAAACGAGAAAGCTTCAATTATGACTCAAAACGGTGTAGTTTGAAATGGGCCATAATGAAATAATTAAGCCTGCTAAGGAAATTAATGATACGAGTCCACCAGACCCATCTGCTTCAAAGATCGTTTCCGCTTCACCTGTTACAGATGTTAAAGCTTCACGACAAAGGAGTTTCTTGTGGTACAGAGTCAGGATTGGAGTCAAAGATTCGAGTTGATCCATTGCCAGCTAAAAGCATCATCACAGCTCTTATCTTATCTCTTTAATCTGAATGAATTTCTCTATAAAACCAAAATCATTGTAACATAAAGCTTTAACCTGGAAACATTAATAGAAACATTTCAATCATCTTCTTCTGAGCACAATCATAGCTCATTTCTGTTTTTATATTTCTGTTCTTAATAAAGCTCATGGAGCTATTTTGTTTTACTTCTTTAGATTAATGCTCATTAGAGTTTAATAAAATCAAACGTTTTCTATATGAGTTTGTCTCTGTTTCATCTTCACATTCTAAGTTTATAAAACTTCAATATGGTATCAAAGCCTAGATGATTGCTTTGGGTTTTGTTATTATAGCTTCCGCTCATATATTATACATCTCATTTACATCCAATTTTTTTCTTTCTTCGTCAAATTTTTCTCAAAGTTTTGACCTTTAAACATTCTTCTTAGATTTATCTGAAATGGAAAACTAAAGAGCATCAAGAGGTAAATACCCGTGTAAGACTCAAAGATTTCAGTATTGAGACACTAATAAGTTAATCATAATCTCAGCGAAAGATGAGATTGTGAAGAGTCAAATTAGAGTTTAAACATTGAGTTTATATGGAGAAGAAGAAGAATATTAGTTTGTTTTTGTGAGTAGCTCCTCTGTATTTCAAACTTGGTGTCTCCGAAACTACGACACAAAGTTTGAGGGGAATGTTAAGCTAAATAAAACATAAAAGAATGAAACAGAGAAGATGCAGAGAAGATGCAAAGCGAGAAAGCTTCAATTATGACTCAAAACGGTGTAGTTTTGAAATGGGCCATAATGAAATAATTAAGTCTGCTAAGAAAATTAATGATACGAGTCCACCAGACCCATCTGTTTCAAAGATCGTTTTTGCTTCACCTGTTACAGATATTAAAACTTCACGACAAAGGAGTTTCTGGTGGTACATAGTCAGGATTGGAATCAAAGATTCGAGTTGATCTATTGCCAGCTAAAAGCACAATCTTAACTCTGATCTTATCCCTTTAATCTTATTGTATTTCTCTATAAAACTCAACTCATTGTAACAGAAAGTTTTAACCTAGGAACATTAATAGAAACGTTTCAATCATCTTCTTCTCAGCAAAACCACATCGCATTTGTGTTTTTATAAATCTGGTCGTAATAAAGCTCATGGAGCTATTTTGTTTTACTTATTTAGATTAATATTCATTAAAACTTAATAAGATCAAACGTTTTCTATATGAGTTTGTTCCTGTTTTATCTTTACGTTCTAAGTTTATAAAACTTTAATAATAACAGTATAATTTCTGAAATTAATTTGGATATTTACTAGAGACATTTCTCTAGCTATACTAATAAATCATCATCATAAAAAATTTAAAACAAACTTATCATCACAAATATAGTCGATAAAGAATGGTTTATCCAATTGATATTTAACTCCGAAATTATAATACTATACTCTTATTCTTTTTTTTGTCGTCTATATCATACTATACTGTCATGCTAGTATGATCACATTTTATTTGAACAACAAAGACAGCCAAATTCAATATCAATTAGGCTTTGTTATGGGCAATTAATAATGACTCAAGATTAGATCACATTAAAACCGAAGTGCCCGTGGAACAAGGGCGGCGGACACCGACCAGATACAAATTCGACTGTTTAAATGACACGTGTAAACTATTTTTTTTTGTTGGTCGCCGCTACTTAACTTACAAGTCCTGAGTGGCCCATCATATTATAGAAATTTCAATTTCTTCATTGAATTATACGATAAAGAATCCAAAAGATGATAAATAAAATACTTTCTTTATAGAAAAATATAATATGGAATGTGTCAGAAAAGTTAGATCGCAACCTCAATTTACCAATCAATGGAATGTTAGGAAAAAATTAAAACTGTAATACTAATTTGACTGTTGACTAAAGGAAAACAATAAGAATTGGACTAAAAAACAAAAGAAAGATGGAAAAGTGAGATTTTATATATAAATTATAGACTTATATTTCATAAATAATATTAAGAATACGTATTATAAAAACAGTAATGGAATTACGTGTAGTAAAGTAGTTTATACATGTATAATATTAGTCACCAAATTTTCTGAGGAACCTAAACATCATTTTGCTTAAACTTGTAAGTATTTTACTAATACTAATTAAGAGAGCAACATTTTACTTTAAACAAAATATATAACTTGAAGAGTAACATACAACTATTGAAACATACGTACCAACCAATGACAATTAATTTTAGTATCAACGGTTCGTTAATACCATAGATACAATAGCAACGGTATTTTCCAACTATAATTCAAATAAGATTTAATTAAGGTAACAAAAATATTATAATATGGTAATAGCCGTTTAACTGTACGTATCATATATTACATATGAAACCTCAAACGGTAATAACTCATAAGTAACCGTTGGTTAAATAGTTTCCTTTAATTTTAATATTTCTTGATTTATTTGTCTCTTTTGGACAATATATTATAAAATATTCAGCTTTTTTGTCCTTTTCTGCCTTTACCTTTCCTTCTACTCCCGAAAAAGCACTGACTTACCTCTCTGTTTCTTTCATTCACACAGACAAGAAATTTCTGACAAAAGAGATGATGGAATGGGATAATCAGCAACAAATCAATAACAATCACTCTTCGAATCTTCAAGTGATCGACGTTAATGGTGGAGGAGGAATGTATGTGAAGGTGATGACTGATGAACAGTATGAAACTCTGAGGAAACAGATTGCTATTTACGGTACTATTTGTGAGCGTCTTGTTGAGATGCACAAAACTCTCACTGCTCAACAAGATCTTGCAGGTCTCTTCTTTCTTCTTCCTTTTTTTTTCAAACCATTTATAGTTTCTTCTCTGTTCACATAAAGAAAAGAAAAATAAAGTCTTGCTTTGGTTAATGGGTATATTGAGAATACTCTGTTTTTTTTTTAATCTTTTTAAGGCGTAGTTAGCAGTTTAAATCTGAGACAAAACCAAACCTTTTTAGTCGATTTTTCGAGTTTATCTTGAGAAATCCCAAATCGATTTTAGAAAAATTCAGATTCTGTTATGTATATTTCAATTGAGCTTGAGAATATCCCTCACTGAGATATAAAGTTTTAGTTTTTATTTAGTTCAATTTCAACAACTCTGTTTCGTTTTTTCGTTGGTGGTTTAAGTAGGAGTGAGATTGGGAGGTCTATATGCTGACCCAATGATGTCATCTATGGGTCATAAGATGACAGCTAGACAGAGATGGACTCCTACACCAGTTCAACTTCAGATTCTCGAGCGTATATTTGATCAAGGTACAGGAACACCAAGCAAACAAAAGATCAAAGACATAACTGAAGAGCTGAGCCAACATGGCCAGATTGCTGAGCAAAATGTCTACAATTGGTTTCAGAACAGACGTGCTCGTTCCAAGAGGAAGCAAAATGGTGGTGGTTCTTCTGCCAATAACAATGGTGAATCTGAAGATGAGTCTTTGAATGAGAAGAGACTAAGACCAGAGAGTCTTCTTGTTCATCCTGATGGAAATAACAATAGTAATGTCATAGGAACGACAACAACAACTACTAGGCCAGAAGATCTTTGCTTTCAGAGCCCTGAGATGGGCTCAGATCTTCATTTGCTAGGAGTTTTATCAAACCCAAGTAAGTTACAAAAAACTAATTGTCATTCACACGAAGAACAGCTGTTTTCAATTGAGTAAAATTCATTAGAATCTCTTGAGATCACCGAGTTTAGTATAATTAAATAATCTTAATGTGATTTGTGTTTACAGGTGATGATGACCATCTTGTGGGGAAGATGGGATTGTCAGAAAGCTACAGCCTTTATGATCATCATGTTGAAGACTATGGCATGCTAAGCTGAGGAAACATCTTATTAGACTTTTGTTTTCCTGGTTTCTCCTTTAATGGTTTTTTCAGGGCTTTATATCAAGATACAAGTAGTATCTTCTTGTAAAGCGCTTTGATGTTTTCTTCATGCTGAACGTTTAGTATATCCTAAAGACTCAAAATTACAAATATATATAAAGAAAAACCTGATTCAGTTCTTACAATTCAGACCTCTCCAGAATTGAAAACATGCAAGTCTAGCAAAGTTTTGTAATGACCCTTCTCGATTTCTTCCTCATCCACATTGTTCAAGACCAGAGTATGGATAACCAAATCCTCCCAATCCATTTCAGATCCTTTCTTCCTTTTCTTCTTGCTATGTTCAAGCTCCAAAGATGATGCACCTTCATTAACTATGTCAGAAGGTAGTTGTATAGCATTAATCCGTAACTTAGCCGCCTTAATCTTTTCTCTACGTCTTTGAACTGCAATGCAACCTTTTGTGTAAGAAGGAGGCAAAGCTTCAAGCCCTACATCTTTCTCCAACACTTCCTTGAGCAAAAGCTTTTGACTCAACTTTGATTTCCCTTTCCACCAATCATCATACGAGACCATATCCAAAACCGATCTCTTTCGCCGCATACTATTATTATCTCCCTGACTTCTTTTCGCTAGAGTACCATCCCGAACTTTATCCATGAATTCTTCATACTTTGTTGGCAATTGTTTCGCCGATATATTATCATCATTGTTAGATAAACTAAGCTCATGTCCACCTCCTACATCAAAATACCGAGACATCATACCTTGATTTTCATTATCATCATAACAGTACCTAGATTCTTTGCTTAAGCAATCCTTCACTATATCCTCTAAACAAAATCCAGTCCCTCTAACTGATTCATCCACTGTCTCTTGTTTTCTCTTTCTCATGGACTTGGCTTCCATTAAACCAATCAAAGTACCTGAGTGTTTCACAACATTCTTCACAGTAACATCTTTTGCCCAAGGCAAACTCACCTCATGAGCAACCTTCACAAGTTTCTCTGATAACTCTTTATACCGTGCTTTACATGTAGTCAATGAAACTTGAGCGTCTTTCGCCAAATCATCAATCTTTACCTTCACACCATTCATTTGAACAACAAAAGCCAAAACAGCAACAACCAAAGGCATTGGTCTCCTCCCAGTTGACAAAAACCACTTCAATGAACAATTCATAAGAAAAGCTCCTTGCTTTATTATTCTCTCCATTTTATCCCTATCCACATCACTCAATTTCGACGAATTACTCGCCGTCTTGGTGAACAAACCCACAAGATCATACTCTTGCAACTCCAACTCTAAATGCTCCACAACACGCTTACTCATATTCCCTAATTGATGCAAATCACATCCCACTTCACTAGCTATCTCCTTCATAGACAAAACACCTTTCCCTTCTTTTCTTACTACAGCATAACAACAAGCTCCAATCAAAATCGAAAACCACTCACCTTGCCCAAATTCTCCATCAGTGATCTTATTGATCATACTCTTAATCTCATCAGCTTTATCACCTAGATTCAATCTCTCTGTAGTAAAATTAATCAAATTATTGGCTTCATAAATCTTCTTCTCTTTATAAGCAAGAACAGAGCCTGTACCAGTGGTGCCTACTCTAATATATGTACCTTGAGGTCCATTTATGCCACCAAGTTGAGCTTCATAGTTATCGTACTCTTGTAATGTTCCACATCCACCGCAATACGAATTCCCTGTGTTTTCGTCGCGTTGTAAATTGCTTCCATTGCATCTGTTGCAGCGCATGATTGGGTAACCAAAAGCCTTACACTTTAGATTAGGGTTTTTTTTGTTCCTGAGCTGAAGGATTGAATTTGAATGTAAACGACAGCGATGCGAGATTTCGATCGACGGCGAATTGAGAAGCAACGAGAGAGATCAATGTAAATGTAATAATAAGATTTAAAGATTTGATATTTTGCTTACAAAAGCTATAATAGGTTTTATAATTTAATTTATACTGCGGGTTTGTGAAAAAAAGGTCGAACGGCAACGCGTCAATGTAAATAAAAATACGACGGCAGGAAGTTTTTGTTTTGTATTGTGTAATTTTGTCGAAAACGGCACACAGTCTAAATCTTCCCTTTATTTTTATTTTTATTTTTCTCTCCCACTCAATCGTCTTCTTTTTCTTCACCGGTAAGAGAAGCCGGTTTCAGATTTGAATCCATTTGAAGAATCACCGCTTTCGTTCGTCGGGATAACAAAGTTTCTTCTTACTGGTTATCGAGGACACTGATTGGGGATCGTTGTCGAGATTTATGGGGTTTCAACGATGGTTACTATAATGCACGCATGTTGTTCGACGTAAAGCCGCAGGGAAATTTTGTTGCTGTTCGATTTGACTAAGATTCCAAATCTTAAAATTTTGGGTTGTCTAGCTAGTCTTGGACAGGACCTTATATGGGTTTGAGTAAACGACGGTGATACATATAGTGTGCTTTTCAACTAAACTAGCTTATGAATGGTGAGCTTGTCTCTTTCCAATAAGAGATACACTTACATACACAAAAGTGCAAGTGAGCAGTCACTTAGAGGAGCCATTGACATTCACCATGTGAATATCAATGGAGGCTTAGCTAATGGTTTTGCTCGACGTACGGGGCTTTCTTTCTTCCTTATGCTTTTGGCGACTTCTATGTACTTTTTTCTTGGAAAGGTAAATGATATATGAATTTGCTTGAAATTAGAGTAACTTTTGAGGCATTGCCTAGAATAAGTGTTGCTAGAGCATATTATGAGAATGGCGTATGATCTTGTTTATTTCCAAAGTGAACGATTAATGTATTATAGTTTGTTATTTTCCTTCTTTTAAGCAATATGTTAATTCATGACATGTTTTGGATAAGGGACGTTTTTATCTGTGTTACTTTAAAAGGTTGCTTTGTTGATGTTTCATCTGTTTTTTTCTTCACGCAAGTATCTGAAAGGAATTGTTCACTTGAAACAGGACGATCCAGTTAGACTTCTTTCTTTGAGCTGCCTTTTAACTGGTTTCTTAGTTATGCTACAAACTCGGAAGATTGTCAAGAAAGGTGAGATCCTAGCTCATGTTTTTCAGGCTTACCAAATGACATCTGCTTTCCAAGGCTTTGCTTAACTCTCTCTCTCTCTCTCTTTTCTTTGAGTTGTTCAGAATCAGTTGTAATCATGCCAACCTTCGGGATTCAACTTGAAACTCAATATTTAAGGTATGTTTTATCCATTTAGCTAGTATATTATTGTCTGAACTCCATGATGAACTACATCATACCAATGGCCTCTAAGAAAGGCAGAAATGGTGAATTTGTTGTAATTTCATGACCTGTTATCATCTATTCTTTTACCAATCATACAAGTACATGTTTCTGCTTTGCAGTGGAAGAACTGTCTCCAGGTTTATTCCTATGGACAAGATCTTGAAGCCTGTGCTGGTCGAATGTGTCACTCCAGTTACATGTTACTGGAGTCTCTCTTTATTTCTGCGTGGCGAAGATCAACTTACATTGGTGTTTAAGGTAATGCCACCAGTTTGTTTCAATACACTCAATCTGGGGATGTTACTTTTTAGCCATAAATTCTGAATTAGTTTCCTCTTTGTACAGGAACTGCGTCCGCCATTGAAGATGTTAGTTCCCATTTGGAAGCCATTGTGTGCTGTTATCGGCACAGACCAAAGTGAAATGACAGTTGAAGAAGAAAATGATGTATCTGATTAAGCATCTACATCTGAAATATCATTTGCCACACCACTAACAGACAAGCATAGCAGATCTGCTACAAGACAAGAACTGAAGTTCACAGAACTTGCAGATTTGTTGCTTGTTGGCAGTTTTGTTTGAAAGATGATCACACAACAGGTTGTCTAATGGGAGAATTTGACTTAAGAAAACTCTACTAGTGAGCTTTGTTGTCTCATTCCATATTAGCTTTTCATGACCTGTCTTTTGGACCGTTGATACCTTCTTTCTTTTGTAAAATTAATCAAATGCAAAGAGTACAATGAGTATATCCGCTTACTAACTCAAGTGTAGTATCAACCTATACATCCTGTTAACAGTTTTACAGATGACTTATGGCCATGTAAACTGAGGTCGTTATTTACCGACTATACAGGGTAACAAAGGCTTTGATACATCTGCAACTTTTTTTAGCTTTTAGCTTCATCTAAGCGTGACTACAGGGCAATAAAGGCTTTGATACATCTGCAACTCTTTTTAGCTTTTAGCTTCATCCAAGCGTGACTTAGCACGATCAAGTGTAATTTCTCTGCGTTGGAACCCTTGCCATAGTTGTGTAGAACCAAGCTTTTCTATCTGTTTGTGCAATGTCTTCAAATTGACTAATGGAACTGTTGTTGGTCGTCCATGAGCACACTATACATAGCTTCAATGGGTTAATTTGATTAAAGATGAATCCTTATGGTAAGCTCTGATGTTTTTTACTTACCTGGAAGCAAAGTGAGGTCTGCTTCAGTCCGTCAATGATTAAAGAGCATTCTGATGGTAACAGAGAATCTCCAAACATAATTGCACCTGTGCGGTTTAAAAATACAAACAGAATTAGCAGAGTAGCTAAGTGCTGAAGCCTGAATGGTAGTCACTAACTTATCTTTGAACATACAAATAAGTTTTGGAGAGACGAGGAATATACCTCTACAGGCTTTGGAATTTAGGATTCGAAGAACAGATGGAGGAATTGTTGATGATCCATCAGTCTCAGCAAGCTGGTTTGGCAGAAAAGTTGAGTAAGAATCTTCAAGTAAAGAAAAAAAAGATAATCCATGTGCGTGTATATATGATTCTCAGTATACCTGCTGAAGAAACTCCAATAGGTCAACATCTGATAAATTTACACCCAGAATGCATGGGACCTACATGTAATGTAAACAGAATGGTTTTTAAGTGACCCATATAGAATCCCACAGAGAATAGTCACTTTTAACTGGCAAAAGCAGCAAGTGAAATGATAGAGATAAACTAGGTGCTTAACTGCAGTAAGTGTGATCGGGGTTGGTTTCTGTTGGATAATGCTCATGTTCCTGTACGAAAGGAAAAAATTTTATCACTCAGTTATAGAATCATGGTGTGCAATCTAATACACAACTGCATATACTTGTCTCATAGGTGATCAAGTATTGCATATGGTTAAAAGAAAAGGTATTGCATATTGATGGGATTACTTCTTAAAGGACGTTGAACCTTCTACATTAATGTTGCAGATCCAACCCCACTCTCTTATCTGCTCTGAGTAACTATGGAGTAACTGATAATCCATCTCTGGCAGTACCTTTTACGTCAACATTAAATATTAATGATGCAGGATTAATAAATTGAGGCGGAGTAGATGAGTCTGATCAAGTACAGCAAATGATGTTAGCTAAGCTAATATAATGTACAAACATACCAACTCTTGGTCTGCATTTAAGTAGGTGACTGTCCTTCCTTCCCCAGCTAGGACCTAGAATTCAATTGTTTTAACAGTTGATAGAAGCACATATTACTGAAACTAAGAAACATTAGAAAAGTAGTTTCATCCAAGATGCTCTTACCTTTTTACGCAGCTCTTCCAAACGAATTCTTTCATCAGCAGCATGCTGTAAAAAATGACACCGTAGCAAGACATTTCAAAAGGGCAATAGTTTTCACAACATATGCCGTCCTTGTTTGAACATAATCCTCAACCATATTCAAATAAAATTTCTAGAATTGGAGATAAATGAGATAATATAGGATGAACCTGATCAACGATGGCAACTGCTCCACAAGCAACAATTGGGATATATTTTTTATCAACCTGTTGTAGAACCTTAGCATCTTCAAGGGCGTGCCTGTTTATAGATTCAGGAACCAAGGACTCATCGGATCGTAGGTGTAAAAGTCCTGAACATATATCAAGTATACTATCTTGATCATGAAGCTCATGTGATTCCTTGGCAACCTGCATAAGAATGGAAAATATTCTGGATACTCAGTTGTCTGCCATGAAATTGGAAAGTCAGTCTGTTTGGAAAAACCAAACCCTTTCAATTTGCATAACCTGAGAGACTGAAGGGTTATGGCGCCATTTCGTTGTGGATTTAATTAAATCCAGATTTTTCTCGGAGCTGAAATCTGTGAGATAGATAACATAGTTAAATACTCTAGATGAAAGAGGGCAGTTGATCATCTAATAAGAGACATACAGCTAATTTAAGAATAACAGTTACCTTCATCCTCATCTTGGAACTCAGAGTGCATAGTCCTGCGACCATTAGATGCTTTTAAGACCGAGGCAGAACTCAGTCCTCTTCCCGTTTCTTGCATGTGATCATACGACACATCATCAAGGACACTGCACTTAAGATGCATTTGAGATGCATTACAAGGTTGTCTCAAACACTCCAGGTCATCAGGTCCTGCAGAAAGTTATAAACCTCATTAATTTCGTTTGTACTACATTGTCATAATCAAAATTCAGTAGCAACAGAGTAAACATATCTGGAAAAGACTACAAGTATAAACCTGATGGATCAGAGTTCCTTGATTCTTTTTCAGATCTACAACTTAAGCTGATAAATCTCTTTTTCTCTTGATAAAATGGAGGCGCAGATTGACTTCTTCTTGACCTCCTTTTACTAACATTACTCTGTGTGCCATCCCAGTACCTGAACTTGTCCTCCCAGATATTATGTGTAATACTCACATCATCTGCATGCCCCCACAATGACTTGCAATTCATTTCATCCGGCTGAATGCAGTTCCGAATGTCTGTGAAAGAATCTGTACCGCTTTCCCAGAAATCTATTTGAGGTATGACCTCATGATCAAATTTGATGTTATTAGCTGCACTAGAAACAAATTCAGGGTCCAGCATCTTTCCCAGTCTCAAACTCTGTTCAAGAATTCGACAACCTTTCTGATAATCAGACTCCCACTTGGTCGCAGAAGGAGGTGTGGAGAACACTGGAGACCACTCAGATCTCAAACAAAAACTACCAGCACCAGAGTTACCGACACTGACAGAGGTAAGGTACTTCTTCGGGACAAATTTGTCTGCATAAGAACAAAATTCCGCAGTATCTATGGGGGTGATGTTAAAATCTTCTCCAACCCCAAAATGTCCCCTACCTGAGGCACGTTGTGCAGTAAACCAATCAGTATCCTGCCAAGAACTCCCTAAGAACCAGTTAGGACTCCTGGTCATTCCATTAAGTTCAAGAGTATCAGAAAAAACATCACAGTGATAACCACTTTTTCTGGTCTCTAGGACATGAATCAGAGAATTACTTCGTTTGTCATCAAGTATCATCCGCATGACTGATTCTGACCCTTCACCATAAGATAGTTTAGGCTCGTGAAGGGTTTGGCTTCCTTTTGAGGAGCAACCACGTAATAAATGCTTTCCAATGCAATTACTGACATCCAACTCATCTTTAAATTCTTCAAACTGAAAATTTAATCCATCTGAATCTTTCACAAAATCATGGTTAATACTGAGAGGTGTGCTAATCTGACATCTTGTTAGAAACTGTTTGCTGCACGTAGCCCCAGCAACCAATCTTGTTTCCAGGAGGTTAGTAACTAGTGGAAAGTCTTTATTCTTTTGCATTTCTAAGTCACATGACTGTAGAAGAGAATCAGTCTGTCGGTCAAATTCAGCTACAGCGACATGCTCTATGGGATTCTGAATTTTCAGTTCCGATTCATATTGTGGAGGCCATGCATCATTTCCTTGAGACAAATAATCACCATCCCTTTTAAAGTCAGCAGACGGGGACAAGAGAAAACTACAAGGTTCCTGATCATTACTTCTCTTGAGCTTCTTTTTTGTAGGTTCCATAGCTTCTGGCCAATCTGCATTCAGAAAATGAAGCATTGACAATGGCTGCCTGAGAATATAAAAGGGAGATGCTGCCCAGTTCCAATAAAGAAAAATTAAAGTTATACAATGGCAACAATATGAAAATTTGTGTACCTTTTTGACGGTAAAACATGTCATCAATCAGGTCTTGTCTATCACCTTTTGCCAATAGATCAGCTCCCTCATCAAAAAATTCTAAGATATAAACGAAAAAAAACATTGAAAACCCCATAAATAATAGGGATGCTATCAGAGCTTGAAGAAAGCATGGCATACCAAGACTTCTATCTTTCTTCCAGTTGGAAAGAGTGATTCTTTCTATGAAGGCAAGTACAGGCTCCCAATTCTGCCAGAGATAAGAGATATTCACAATCATTAAAGGTTTTAAAATCTAACAAAATTTAGATCCAAGAGAAACCTAGTACCTTGAATTCAGCGTGCGTCTTTGATGGTTCAAACGAGAATTCATAAAGATGGTGTGGACATGTTATGCACAAAAGATAACCAGGATTGGATTGAAGTCTGTTACGTCTTCCCATTTCTTGCCCTTCTGTATTCTTCCAGTCATCCGCACACTCAAAACTAGCAGCCAAGTTGTTCAACAGCTTATGAATAGGACCTTTGCTTATGAATCTTGAATTGATATCTGTCGCTGTAAAGGCCATACAATCATATATAGAAACTGCCTAACCTAAATTGCAGAAGATAGTTGATGTATAGTCACATAAAAAGATGCTGAAATATGGATACATATATACTGCAATGCCTGCAAGAAAAATACTACAATATTACAAAAAGGTAAGACTCAAAGTTAACAATCTGACAAAAATAGGGTAATAACTTACCTTGAAACTATCTCCAGGACCAGATATATACCCAGCGACCTTCAGCATGCCATCTGTAACGTTTACTTTACAAAGAGAACTTAAAGCCTCGGTCCCTGCATCTCTCATCAGTAGTGAGAATGCTGAAGAAGAAGGATTGGTTTGAAAAAGCTCTTCATCACTGTAACACAAAGACTATTAGAAGGCTGAATCAAAATGATCTTTAACTGAAAATAGGAACCCACCTTTCAATATCAAGAACAATGAAGGAAACATTGGAGTGTACAAGGGCAATCTGGAACACACACTTTTTGATAGATTCCAGCACTTTCTTGGGGCTTTCATTGAAAAAGGGAAAAAAGAAAAATCACTGAATTTAGACAAAGAGAAAAAACATGGTCGCATTTCAGAAAATTTTCGAGAAGGCAAAGATAGATTAAAATGCAAATTTCTTAATCCAGAAAGTGTCTAAGAAATGAACCTCGATTGCATATATTTTCGCCTAACTGGCTGATTGTAGAACAGATCTCGGACAGTTACTGCATCAATCAGATCAAAACTGAGAAGACCTATTTCTCATTATAATGGACAAATAATTTTTGAAGTATACTTTTAAGGCTTCACTTTTACTATTTGATATGTATAATAGAGAAAGCAATGAAGACAAAAGACACATTACTAGTTGTGCCAGAGTCTCTTCTATCATCATCAATTCCTAAATGCAGACACTTGGATCCCTGAAAAGCATTATCGGAAGTTCAAAACCATTACAAATGCCACACAAACTATGTAGGAGTTTTGAGTTGAAACAAAGTCATCACATACCTTCATAACCTTTCGATAACCATTAGGCCTTCCAGTGGCTTTTGTCGTGATTTCCAGTAATGAGATATCTGATATCGAAGCTAAGGCCTCTCCCCGGAAGCCAAATCTTTCACTGGTTGGCTCCACATTAGTGAAATCGTGAAACTTTGAGGTAGCTGTTTTCACACATTGCCCATGATAAGTTTCTAAATCAAACACTAACAGCTTCTACCGAATACTTAAAACATAACTAAAAGCTTGTGCTAAAACAATATTAGTTGAACTAAAATAAAAAATAAAAAAGGAAAGCATCTGATAAAAATTTCTAGCGAGAGAACAAAGACATAGCCAGAAACTTACCATATCTTTCTCCCAACAAAACTAAATCATCTCTGGACACGCCTGATCCTGAAACCCAGGTCAGTAAAATATTTCCAAATTAGGATTCAATCACTTGCACAAATGTAAAAGCAATCATTATGCAACTAACTCTATACACACCATCATCCACAACCTTCACAGAGCATGTAACAACACCAACAAAGATAGACACCTGAAAATAGAAATATCGAATAAGAAGAATTCAAAACATGGTCCAGAACCAGAAGAAATCGACAGAGTGGGGATTTGATTTTGTGGACCTTGGTCGCACCAGCATCGAGACTGTTGAAGACGAGTTCCTCCACAACCCTCGTCATATCGAACATGATAATTCCAGAGCGCATGGAGTGACGAACACCTTCCGGCAAGGGTTTGATCGTCTTCATCTCTGAATTATCCGACTAAAACACCGAGTAACAAAAACCCTAAACCCAAAATTTCAGGTAGAAACTTCTCTTCGCAGTTTAATTGCTGAAGACTGAGAAGTTGTTTATCACTATTAGACACGAAATTGATAAAAAGGTATCGTTTCTCGCTCTTAACGGGAAAGGTTCAGGAACTGTGGAACTGGAGGGAAAATAAGAAATTGGAGGTTAGGGTTTTATCAAACGACAACGTTTTTGGTTTCTGTATTTGTATGTCGCAACATCCTGATGCAACTTACTTACCACCACCAATTTTAATGCTCCATTAGTCCATTATAAAATATCTGTAATCAGTAATTATTTTAGTGACAATAATTAAGAGTAGAATTATGTATAGAAGAAGTAAATTTGTAAATAGTTTATTAAGTTGTGTTATAAACAAATGTGATATTTTTTTTGGTTCAGACAGTGCTGATTAGGGCCGGGCATTCGGATTGATTTTTCGGTTTCTATTTGGAACCGAACAGAAAAACCAAATCCGAATCCTAACTGTTATTGTTAAATACCCGAACGATTTTTATATATCTAAAACCGAATAACGAAACCCGAACCGAACCGAATCGAAGAATCAAAAGTAGAACCGGATATCCAAAAATAAAATTTTATATATATATATAAATATTAGTTATATTTATATATGGTATAACTTTTACATTTGGATATTTTTTAATATTTTGGATATTTTCTTATATTTCGATTATAATTCGGGTATTTAAGCGTATTTTAGTTTTTTTTTTGTTATTTTGATTCTTTTATTTACTTTGATTACAAATTTATATAGTTAAATTTCTGATATTTTGGATTTTTTAGGATTTTTTGATTTTTTTGGATATTTTGATTATAAATTTATATAGTCAAATATAAGATATTTTAAATTTTTTATATATTTTTGTTTATTTTGGTTAATTATATATACAAAATATAGAAACCAAACTAATCTGAATAACTTTTCAAAATATTTCAAATTTCTACTAAATACATAGAACTAAAAATGAATCGAACCGAAACGAATTCGAACCAATTTTCTAAAATACACAAATGGTTTTTATATACCTAGAATCAAATAGTTAGTGCTGATAATTACGATGTAATAATTGTATAAGATTCCATTTTAATGATTTTATTAACTTTAGGGGTCTATTGAGAATGAATTAAACGGCAAGAGGATGGTGAAGTTGACTAGCTCGGCCAGACAAATTAATTATCAGTAAAGGGAGTAATGCTCATTAACCTATCATTTGTTTATAAATATTGTACTGAAGGTTATAAAAAATCAGTTGGAGACTTAATTATATGTCACATTTTTAATTGTATTATAATAGGAAATTAAATTAAATCCTACGCCAAAAATAAATAAATAACTACTTGAAGAAAGAAGCAAAATATATGACGGCCGTTATTATAGTTAGACGGAGTGATATAGTAATAACGGAAAGCATGACCAACTGGTGAATTTTGATAACTGTAAAAGAAAAAAAATGTCAAGCCAAAGATATAAAAATTTATGTAATAATAATAAAAAAGAGAGAGATACGAAGGAGATTGTAGGGTTTACATATAAAAATGGAAATAGAACAAATTTATCTTGTCTTCTTCATCCTCCTCCTTTTTCTCTGCAAACCCTAATTTTCTTTCTCCTAACTCTTTCCATCTCTCTCTCTCTTTCCTTTCCAGAGAAACTAATATGATAAGATAACTTCAAAACTAAGGCAATTCAGGACTTGAAATAAACGCCGAGGTACAATTGAATTTGCATGTTCATCATCATCCGGCACTCTGTTTTTTATATTGTTTTATGATTCATGTTGCTTCAACGCTGCGTTTTTACTTTTCCATCGATCACCTTCTCATCGAGTAATTCAGCTGTTCATTTCAAATAATTTGGTTTATTTTGTTTGTTGTTATATTGTGATAATCTATATTTTGATTATGGGTTTTGAGGATCGATTTATTCCATGAAGTATCGATCTTTAAGGAAATAAATTTGGTATTTTTTTTTGTAATCTGGATCAGCTAATGATTTAACTCGTGATTGTATTTACTCTGATTTGTTCTGTAGCTGATCTCATTCATAATTCGAATTTAGATCTGTTTAATCCATAATTAAGACTACTAATTCGTGTTCTTGTTTCTCCAATTTAGGTTTTTAGCTGAATAATTACAATGGAGACGAATCAGTGTTGTGACATGAATAAGCTCGATTCCGATTCACATCTCCCTCCTCGAAAACGATTACTAGCTGGATTCAAGAAACTAAACTCCAACGTCAATGGATCTTCTCCTTCAGCTTTCGTTTCTTCTTTTTCTACTTCAAACTCAAACGGATCCTCCTCTGCTTCAACTCATGTTCAGACCCATCTCAACAACTTATTAGCTTCCCGTTTTAACAATGACCAAAATCAATCACCTGAAGAGCTTATGGAGGCAGCTAGATCCGCTGCTGCTAAAGCGGTTAAAGCTGCAAAGGCTGCAAGGGCAAAGGCGAATGAGAAGGCTTTGATTTCTGCAAAGGCTATTGCTGCGGCTAAGAGGGCATTGGAATTGGTTGATTCTTTTCCTAAAGAAGAAACAATGGCTGATTGCAAAGAAAGATCTCATAAGAAGAATAAACAGAAGAAACATGTACCGGTCGAGCTTTTGTATTCAAAGGGACAGATAAGAGAGGAGGAAGATGATTTAGCTCCTAGGTTGAATCGAGCTATAGACAATAAGTACCCTAGATTCTTGAACACTTGCTCGGTTTTCGAAGAGGATGGTCAGAGAAACAAGAAGAACAAGAACATAGTTGAAGGTGAGAGTAGTAGTATTATAATGACGAGTTCTATGAATAACATTGCTGGAGTTGTGGATTCAGACAGCTCATTTGAAGGGTTAGAAAGAGCTAGATCAAACAAGAATGAAACGGATTCAACATTGATGATGGCGAAAGCAGCAGAAGAAAGTAACTCATTGAGCAAAAGAAGAGGAAGAGGAAGAGTGAAGCTAAAGAAGCTTCCTTTGAGCATTTGTAATTCTAGAAATCAAGAAAATGGAAGTTCATCTGCGTCTCCATTTCCGATTACTCAGCCGCTGGAGCCGGTCATACCGGGATCGTCATTAAGGAAATGTCAGGACCCAAAGGCTCCAGAATGTGTGAAGCAGAACAAAGCTACCGTACGGTCATTGTGACTAATGTGTCTAAAGAATGTTAGAACATAATACATATATGGTTTTATTTTATATGCAAAAACAGTGTTGTAGAAAGAAACTAAGGTTTGATATTTTTGGATTCATGTTTCCTTTTGATTAAATCCTTTGTGCTAAGAAACAGTTAGTTAATAAATTGGTTAACAATATTTTTTTGAAAGTGGATACAACGACTGGATACAGGATGTCACGTGTAGATCCACGTGCTGATATGGAACGTGTGACACAGAAACGCAAATCTCTGAAGACCAAAAGCTCAGTCATGCACGTCACATGTGGATGTGGTCTCAAAGTTAAAACCATCTGGGTCATGTAGCTTTTAAAATTACTATACTAAACTAGTATTAATTTTTATTTTTACTTATTAAAAGTAATTGTTTTGCAAGTGAAAAAAGCAGGTTCGATAGTACGTAAAACTTATTACTTGAAGTAATACATTGACAATGACATGTCCAAAATGGAAACTTTATGTTGTTTTGACCAAGTTTGCTAAAAACTCATTTGATAGTCAAAAGATCAAAAGTAACTACTAGACGCCGACAGAAATAACTAAATACGTGGAAGAAAATAAATATTGGATTAACCGACAACAAACAATATTAAAAAAATATAAAATAAAAAATTTCAATCAAGATTTAACAAGTAAAGATTCTAGATTCGATCGGATACTCTTGTTCTACTAAACTAACCCGATCGAAACCTAATTAAGAAGTTCCAAACCAATTGATATTTAACAATCAAATTCTTTAACAGTTAAAAAAAAAGATTAGTCAATTCACTACACCAAAATTCGTTTATAAGCAACAAATGAGCTTGACGGTTAATCAATAATCATAGCTCCACAAGAAAAGAAAAAAGAACAAATTAAACGTCAAATAAAAAATCGTTTTTAAAAGATGAAAGTTATTCAAAAATAAAACGAACAAAGGAGTGATGAAAATAAAAAGTTTTGAGTTTCTTTCACCATTAGATCTGTAAGTTGCTCATAGAGGCTTCAACATTGTTCTCTGTACCTACATTAATCCATGGATGTTCCAAGCACTGTTGAGCAGTTGGTCGTTTCTCAGGCGCAAACTCAAGAATCGGAGTTAGAAACACAGCAAACTCCTTTGCTTCTTCTTCAGGAAGCTTGTATTTATCAATCAGTAAGCGATCTAATGGCCAATATTTCAACCTCCTGATTCTCTTTAAATCTCCATGTCTATCAAAATACTCCTTCGATTTCGCTCCTCCAATCGCAATCTATACTCAATCAAACATATCAAAAGAAACTTATAAACCAAACTAAACAGAGCCACAAAGATTAAAAAAATATACCTTTCGAGGCATCTTTCCTAGTAGTTCCATCATAAGAGCAAGGTGGTCCTATATCCATAACCAAGATTTAGAAGAAGAAGAAGAAGAAGAACACTAAAAAGCTCTTGAGGTTATATTAGATCTTACCTCGTCTTCTCCATAACCATTTCCTTCTTTAGGAGCAAATAACATATCTCCTGTGACAAGTTCAAAAGCTGTACAACCAAAAGACCACATATCAACAGAGAAAGAGTATCCTGAGTTTAGTATTACTTCAGGAGCTCGATATTGTCTTGTTTGTATCTCTTCTGCAAATTGTTTATCAGCCCAACAAGCATTCCCAAAGTCAACTACTTTGCATTTCATATCAATCCCATCAAGACTTCTTTCTGCTTTTGTTGATGATGATTCTTCACCTATAGCACCTATCATTGAACCTCTTCTTTCTGATATTTTAGCAACTGCTCTTTTTGCTCTCCTTTTTAGCTTCTTCTCAATCAGATTCATTGTTGATCCGCCACCATTTGAGTTTCCCTCTGGCTTTTCTAGTATTGGGGTTAGTCCGGATCTAATGGGATCTTTGGCAGGGTCAATGGTGGAACACAGAAGAATGTTTTCAGGTTTTAAATCAGAGTGAATCATACCGAGCTCACGGTGTAAATAATCTAAACCAGTTAGTATACATTTGCAAATCTCCCGGACTTTAGTCATTTTCAGACCTTTGTAACGGTTGTATCTGATTAAACGGAGCAAGCTATCGCCTAGAAACTCAAGCACCATGCATAGATGCTGACCATTTGGACCTGTATGTTTGAAATGGTCGAGAAGACGAACAACACATTTGGTATTGGTGAGATCTCCATCAGCAGCAGCTGAAAGGAATTCGATTTCATGAAGTGCAGCTTGAGCAAATTGTTGTGCACTCTTCTGAATCTTCAAAGCAACATAACTCTACAAAAACAAACAAATATATACAAAGCAACCCATTCATTATTAGGATAAGACTTTTATATCACAATGATGATCATCTTATGATTAGAATCATTTAATACACATCTCGTATGAACAAACAAATCTGGTAAACTGGTTAGATAGAGACTAGTACAGTGCCAAATCTAAGGTTATGATCCAAAATTTTTATAAGAATCAGAATCATCATCACATGAAGCAAGGATCTTTCACCAAAATTTAAAGGACTTGAAGAGTTACAGATGTGTATGTCATATAAAGGACGAGTATTTTGCTTTCAATACAAGTGTCTTTCGCATCTGATTCGATCTCGATTTGTCAGAGATAAACAAATTCTCAGATCAGAGAATCCAGATGAAAATGAAACCATTGAATACAGATATTCTAAAGTAAGCATTAAGATCAAAGGAAGAGAGATGCGTACAGATGTATTTATATCATAGGCAAGCCAAACGGTGGAGAATTGACCCCAACCAAGCTTTCTCTGGGCGATGTAACGACCACCGGAAAAAGGATCGCCGATCCTGACAGCGTGATAACCACCTTTTCGGTAAGCATCGAAACCTTCTTCCTCTCCTTCTGATCCAGATGAAGATGAACACGACATATCTCTCTCTTTATCTCTTAGACGTGTCGGAATTCAAAAGCAACGACCCAAGACAAGAGCTTTCCTTTCTTAGAACAGAGAGAGAGAAATGGAGAAAGACAGAATTTGCGTGTGGCCCCTAAAACATAAGACCCTCTCCACTTTTTGCTCTTTTCTGTGTTTTTTTAATCAATGAGGTTGCTTCAGATTTTCCCGATTTAAACTTTTGTCTAATTCTCTATTTTGCCCTTTCAGAGAGATGAGCTATTGCTCCGGTCATGTGTCGGTCTTTTAAAGGCCAAGTCTATGTCTTCCTTGACCACAACATTTTGGCTAAATTATAAAAGTCCGATCACGGAAGCAACTGATTCGAGCTAGACATTTCATCGAACAGTTGGCAGGCATAAGCTTGGGAATCGTACATATCCTAAACTATTACAGCTTCATCAACCATAACTGATGTTCTTGTTTCTCCAAACATACAGACTACAAAGCTCACAAATTAAAAGGAACGAACTTTAAATTACTAATTCGTTTCTCAATTATTGATTGAAAAGGTTTAGAGCTCAAATATATCCATTGAAACAAACAAAACAATGGAGTAACTTAAAACAAAGAACAATCTCTGAAATTCATGTTTATCAGAGCACATTGATTCCACTCACTGCTAATGCAAATCTCAAATCAAATATATATATAGAAAACTAATCACTCCAAATCCTTAACGATCTTGATACCCATGGAATTAGCAGTACCAATAATGGATTTGCAAATCGATTCCAATGGCATATACTGACAAAACGGATCCGTCTGCTTCACCTTCGCGATCTCGTACACATGTCTCACCGATAACGTTGTCACCGTCAAATGACCAGGACGTGTGCTTCCTTTATCTACTCCAGCTGCTTTCTTTATGTACCACGACACTGACGGAGATTTCACAGTGAATTCGAACGAATTGTCCTTGAACGCCGTTATCGTCACGGCCATCGGAGTATCTGGTTTGTATTTTTGAGTCCGAGCGTTGAAATCCTTGCAGAAGGCCATCAGGTTAAGCCTGTATTGACCTAGTGCCGGA
>KE159152.1:0-12862 GCA_000411055.1 Leavenworthia alabamica | reverse complement strand
GCAGCCGCCATTGTTGTGATCGTTAAGAGATTCACAAGGGTTTTACAAGGAGTAAGACGATGGGCCTTGGCTTTTGATTTGGACCTTCTTTGAAGCCCAATAGATCCGGGCAGCCTTTTAGTGGCATGATCATACTACGTCGGCAGAATTATCAAGGCTCGTATTCGACGTACTGTTGAAACGTTGCATTTGAGTTGGTTGTTATATCAAGTTGTTGTATTGTTATTATATTATTATTATTATATTATTATTATATCAATACAATTATTTAACTATTTTCAAAGCGACTGAGAAATAAAACAATAACCATCACAAATCAATTTTTTAATATTAGACCTAGAGAGAAAAATAATGATTTTTCACCCACAGTTCTAGCCTATATATAACGGCGTATGTATTAAATGGTTCTATGACGTCATGTATATATATTCTGAAAGTAGTGTTTGAAAACCCCAAAGTCAACACAAGTTTGTGCGCCGACATGATAAGATAACAACATCGCTCTTGCGTTATAAACATGGACACGAATAGTACACGTAATAGACATTGACTTTGACTCACTATTGCTCTTTCAACTCAAGTCTCAAAACTGATTGTATGGGCTTTAATCTTTATAAAA
Organism: Leavenworthia alabamica; assembly: GCA_000411055.1. Classification (NCBI taxonomy): domain Eukaryota; kingdom Viridiplantae; phylum Streptophyta; class Magnoliopsida; order Brassicales; family Brassicaceae; genus Leavenworthia; species Leavenworthia alabamica. The sequence continues at coordinate 12,243 of KE159152.1, read as the reverse complement.
AAAAAATTCAACCTTGGTTGCTTTCGACGAAGTCCAAACTCCAATTTCTGTTGTCACTTTTTATAGTGGATTCAAGACGAATCACATGGTCTCTCTAATTATATTCCATGTCAACTATATAAATATACTTTTGTAGTTGGTGTATGTACTTGGTCGTAGACCTAAACATGGAGAGACTTTAAATATAACATGTGATCATCCATGAATTAGAGCATTACTTTGGTATATATATCCACTTTGAAGATGCACATGTGTATTTACACACACACATTAGGTGTGTCAATGGGACTAGTCCATGGCGTTTTAGTGTTGATGTAGTATTTGACTTCAATTTAATATGATGACTTAAATTTTAAGTTTGACTCTAAAGCAGAATCGGTTCTGAGAATTTGAGTGTATATATANTATATATATATATATATATCAGTATTGATGTGTATCTAGTATATATAATATAAAAAGGGGAACCCCTTAAAAAATGGAAGGCCATATATAAATCGATATGCTTAAAATCGGTTCTGCCCCGAAGAGTAAAATAGTATTTATAATACATCATCATAAACATTATATTAAAAAATATAAAAAACCTGTGCAAATCATGTGATAAAAGGATAAGAAATATAGCATCTTTATTTGTGTAAAAAACATATCTATAAAGTTAAAAACCTATTAAGTCGGCTTTACCAAAACTATGGATTACTTATCTTTGAGAATATAATTGATACTTCCAAACTCCATTATTGTTGGTTTCTTCTCTCTTTTTTGTTCCTGTGTGCTATAATAACGTCTTCTTATTTTAATTATTGGTTTACTAACTCGGTTTGCTTTCACCTTTCCATCTTACGATGTTCACACACAATCCAATTTTTTAATCTCTTTCTAGCCCAAGTATGATCTTTCCAAGTAGAAACAAAGTTTTTTTGAATCGTTGGCTTAATACCTTAAGACATGTGTATTTGATTCACTATTAAAGTTAAATAAAAATAAATTAAAAAGAGATTTCTAGTTATTAGTGAGGTCAAATTCTAAAGAGATTCATTATTCGCTGTTTTAATAACACTAAATATCAATAATTTTTTTAAAATTTATACTTAGATAATACATGATTTGATATTTTAAATCAAATCTTTTTACATCATAAATTCAAAAACTATATACACACGTGGACAGTGATATCTGCCGTTAATACTCTAAATGTAAATATTATAATACCTTTAACAACACGTAGATCCATTACAAAGATTCTCAAACTGATACTTATCAAGATCCCACCGACATCCAAAATATATTACAAATCTAAACTAAACTGTTAGTTTTGTTTTGCTCGGATCCTTGTTGATGTCAAAGAAATAAAAAAAAATGGAAATGAAGAGAATATATAAATAAAAGAATCTAATCGAATTAGGTTTAGTTTTTTTTTGTTTAAAGGTTAAAGTAGGTTTAGGTAAGAAAGTGATTTCTATTACTTAATACCTTTTTGATGATGAGTTCGTCAAAAAGAGTGCCCACACCTACCCATATTTTTCTATTTGGGTTTCTAATAATATATATCTTTATCTTAATTAATACTATTAAATACGATATTTGTACACGATTACGATATTTTCAAATCTTATCTAAATGGATTTTATGGGACAAAACATTTTTCTAAAACTGAACTCCGTATCTATGGTGACGCATGTTTCCAATATCTCCGACGGCTATAGATAATCATAATTCATAACTACTATAGTATTTAAATCCTCTATAGTGATTAATGAAAAATTATAGCAGTTTTGTTATGTAGTAGATTTCATCTATGTTATTGTTTTTCTGGTTTATTTTAGAGAATCTGATTTGATCATTCCTAAAAGTAACGAAATATAAATATACTCTCTCCAGTTCAAAATATTGAAAATTTTATAGTTTTATATTTGTTTTGAAATATAAAAGATTTTTCAAATTTTTATGCAAGTTTATTAAATACTTTTTAATTGTATAATCAAAAAAATATTCTCATAAAAATAATCAACAATAAAATTAATTATTTTTTAATTAGATTTAAACTAAAATTTATAATATTTTTTGTGCATAATAATGATTTTCGTAATATGTATATTGATGGAATTAGTGATATATTAAATTAATTAGGCCAATTCTCGAAAATACCACCAAATTAACTTTAATTTCCACAAATACCAATAAAATTAATTTAAGACAAAATTACCATTTAAAATTCAATTAAATTAAAAATTACATTATATTTTTGAGAAATTACACAAATCCCAAACAATAAATATTAAACCCAACCACTAAATACTCAACCCAAATAATAAAAAACTAAACACAACCACTAAATAGTAAATACTCAACCCAAACATTAAATTAAAAATATGATTTTAATAAAAAATAGTATTTATGTCTAATTAAAGAAATTAATGTAATTTTGTCCTAAAAAGTATAAATGATGTTATTATAAGGAATTACTCAATTAATTATGGGTTTAATGATTATAAAATAAATTTTTTAATATGCGTATTTTCGTTTTAGCAAAGCTCCTTAAATTTTAAAACTGAGGGAATAAATAATTTTGCATGATAATAACATATTTATGCAAAATTGTAGTGAAATTAACAATTCTGCCGTTTATACTAAATAGTCTATATATTATATTTTACCAATATGTTAATCAGAAATTTAGAGATAAAAAAAAAACACCAAATCTTAGAAATACCAAACCATGTATGAAAATTGAAAAGGTTTGCACTTTTAAAATTTGGACAGCTCTAAAATAAACTTTAGTTTTTTGAAACATCAACTTCAATTATACAAGATCAGTCGATCAGTTTAATTAAAAGAGTCAAATATGTTTGTCTTTATGGATACTTCTATCTCGGTTTTTTTTAATATTTTCATAGAGTAATATAAACTACGTGTTCCTCTTATTCATACAAACTTTTTCTGCCTAAATGACATGGATTTAATATCAATTTATTTAATTGCAATTGGACATATCTTATATAACTAAAGATGTGCGTGTCTCTCTATTACAACTTGGATCAGATATTTATTCTTTCTTTAACTTCATCTTCACCACTTCCACATTTCCTCTTTCTCTGCAAAATAAACTCAGAATCTAACCACAAAAAATGACTCGCTCTTCTAGATTCCTTGGAACGGCAACACCACCACCACCGGAAGAAATCCTCGCTGCTGAAACCGATATGGTTGTTATCCTTTCAGCTCTTCTATGTGCTCTCATATGTGTAGCCGGTTTAGCAATTGTAGCTCGCTGCGCTTGGATCCGCCGTCTCACCGGCGTTACTTCCTCCGTCACTGAAGAATCTCCACCGTCGAACAAAGGCCTTAAGAAAAAAGCACTTCAGTCTCTTCCTAAATCAACCTACAACGCCTCTGTTCCTACTCCAGACGAATCACCTAGCTCGTCCTCAGGTGATTCCTTCACCGAGTGTGCAATATGCTTAACGGAATTTTCTAACGGCGAAGAAATTAGAATTTTACCGTTATGTAATCACGCCTTCCACGTGGCGTGTATTGACAAATGGTTGACTTCTAAATCTTCGTGTCCTTCGTGTCGTCGGATTTTAGTTCCGGTGAAGTGTGATCGGTGTGGTCACCATGCTTCCACAGCGAAGAGTCAGATCAAAGATCAACCTTCACACCAACATCGTTCACAGTTCACTTCTGTCAATATTCCTGCTTTTCTTCCTTGAAAAGTTCATTTTATTTTCTTTTTTTTTAATAAGTTTTAAAAATATTAATTAATTATTTAGGAATTAGGCATCTGTGTAGTTACTTTAATCTTTCTCATCTATAACAATGTAATCCACTCTTTCTAAATTATCACATAAAATTTTCGAAGTTCTTAATGATAATTTATTTCCCAAATTCACATTAAATTTAAAAAGAATGATTTTTTTATTTTTTTTATAAAATATAAGAGACATGATTTATTGATTGGACAACCTGAGCACCAAGAGTAGCGTCGGTCATGTGAACCCATTAAGACCAAAACCCAAAAAAACTTAACTTTTAATTTTGGATTGGAAAGTATTTATATTTCCTAATTTTTCTTGTAATATTTTGAAAATATCTATCGATCAGTTGGGCGTTTATCATTTTTCAGACAATCGACATTAAATAAATTAACAGATTTTTATCTCTTTATTAAAAGGGTAAACAAAGTACAAGTAGAAAAGTAATATGTATATAGTGATCGTAATATTTAAGTAATTTAACTAAGCAATTGTTACACGCAAAGTTGCAAAGCTAAGTAAAGAAATTGTTATAAATTATGTGAGTGTGATTAACTAAAGTCTCCGTTATTTCAGTCATAAGTCAAAAAAAGCATGTATGGTCTCAATTTCCTTTACCAGCAATTAAGGATGACTCAGTCTCATTTCTATCCAACTCTATCCGAACGATACATGCATCAATAGTTAGGCATTTATGAGCATTTTTTCAACATCCTTTATATATATAATGATGTATAAATAAATCAAATTAAAAAAACTTGTGAGGATGAGATAGATAAGTTGCTTATAGTGTAATGAAAGGTTTATAATCTAAAAAAAAACTATATGAAAAACAAATTAAAACATCATCTATCTACCAAATAAATAAATTAACCGTTGATAATAAGTTAATAACAAGACGACAGTGTATATACTCATGTCGATATTATAATAAAAACTATATAATAAATTATCAACATCTTATTATATAAGCCACGGGGGTATTTTATTGTTTCTCCAAGAAAAATAAAAAAAAACTATTTTTATAAAATATTACAGCACTGTGCGAAGTTCAGTTTCTTAACTTTCTTTACAGAAATCTATTTAACAAAATATCCTTGGAATAAAACAAAATTAATTTTGATGAACATGAAATTTGTTAGGTCTCTTTCATCATTGAAGCAATTTCAATTATTTTTTCATGCATTTACGTTTATGGAATCACGTATTTATTGTTGGCTTATTTAAAGAAATTTTAGGCTATTTGTAATGCAAGTTGATAAGGAGACAAATGTATGGATTTAACAAAATATCCCAAAAATATCTAAAAAAGTACTTCATATTAAACTAAATAAACACAAATTTGATGAAAATGAAAATTGTTAGGTCCATTTTCACCATTATGGTAACTCAATTATTTTGGTTTAAAATACTTACAGATTTAGAAATTTATCTTCAGAATTTGTTTTAAATTTTGTTGTTGTTAAATAGTTGTTCAACTCTAACTAAGAAATCTACAAATAAGAATAAATTCATTCGATAATTTTTCTTTCTTGAAATTTTAAGTTCTGGTTTACACCATTGAATGGTACTAGAATAATAACTTGATAATATGGAATAAAAGTAATAAAGTGAATAAAAGTAATAAAATGAATAAAAGGGAATATTGATGCGAAAGTAAAAACACTAGAAACGCATGAGAAGCCTAAGTATCATCCACCTTTCAGTTTCATTTAAAGGGAATATTTCCTCTCCTTTTTTACTTGTTTATTAAATAATACCCAAACTGCAATAAAGTTTCTAAAATTTTTGGTCAAAACATTTTACTTTTTTTTTGGTTCCTCAAAATATTTAATTAATCAAAAGTGATGATTACAACGTATTTAAACACATCTTTTATCAAATATTTAGAAAAAGTTTAAGAGATACACACAATCTAAATATTTGATAATAAATGCTAATTTTTAAAATAGACTTAGGATAACATATGTTCATGCTTGGTTTGAATATGCATATTTGATGCGATAGTCATTGAGATGGGAAACCAAAACACAATTAGCTCATCAAATACTAACGGATAAAAAAAAAGAGAGCAAAGAAGATGGAAATATCACTACAAAAGTAATGGTTCCCAAATTAAAATCCCATAAGCCAAAATTATTGAAAGACACTAATGAACCCACATAAAAGAAACGTAAAACCATTAAACCAAAAATACGTTACAAGTACATGAGAAACTTAAAAATTGACAAAACAAGCTTTTCTTTGAATTTATTAGCTTCAAACATGTAAAGTAGTCACTCATCCTTTTTTCAAAACCTATTATTTAACTTTTGGCCTATAATGTCTCAATTGTAAAGTGAATTAATTTTGCTTTCAAGAATATTTTCAAGAATATGTAAATCTAATTAGCTAAAATTTAAATTAAAATTATAAATATACAGAGGCAGTTTCATCCTACGTATATTTCAAAGATTCACTCATTTTTTCAATGTTCACATTATGTATGACTCTTTTAGAGTACTGTCACTTTTTACCAACCTTATCGTGACAATTTCTCAATTATGTACCCAAAATATATTTTTAATATATAACATTTTTTGCATAACATCATCCTTTACTTTCATAAAAGCAAACGATTTGTAGGAGGTTGTATATGTATGCATATAAAAAACTCAATAATCATATAATCCTAAATAAGTATATACCATGAAACGAATTATATTTAACATGTAACCTTTTTGTTGTGTCCATTAACTAACTTGTATTTTTGTTACTCTATAAATTATTTTTTGGCCTTGAAATCAGGAAAAATATATCATCTACGAAAATGATCAACAAGGGAGTGAGCCAAACGATTTTGGTGAATGTGGAAAACAAAAGCACAAAGATACTCATGCAATATCTTGCCTGCATTGGCGAAAGAGCTGAGACCTGAGAGTGAAAGAAGATTTAGTATATTTATTTATTCCTCTTCAGTTTTTATAGAAATCTCTGTAGGTTTGTTTATCTAGTTTCTCCAAGAGAACAAGCCGGTTAAGTCACAAGTAGCTATTTTGTCTTTGGTCAAAATTATCCTGGTAAGTATTTTATTTTAGCGTAAAAATTTTGTAGGCCTAGAGAAAAAATGAAATATAGTATTATATTCCAAATTCCTAAATTGTGTTAAGAGAGCTCTTCTCTTTCTACACATGGATATCCTTCGTTTTCGTGGTTTACTGACTCGACTCTCTTTTCATCTCTGTTTTGATTTCGCTTCCAAAATTCTTTGTTACAAGATTTGGATAAGAGAGATTTTTTTTACCTTATTTCATAAAATTTATTTTCTTAAATTTTTTTACAATTATAATTAATAAATTTTACAGATATAGATTCATTAACTGAAAATAACTGGTTTAAACTATTTAGTATAACTAAATATTTAAGGTTTCTTAAGAGATGTTATGAACTTTTGATTTGTATTCTAAAAGTCTAAAACGGGCAAGTTTGAATGAAATTGCTAAAATATATATAGTTTAAATTTTAGTATTTTATACATTAAATTTTAGTATTTTATACATTATTAATTTATCTTAAAAATTTAGTTATAGCGTAGTAAAATATATAAAATAATTCTTTGGTTATAAGTTTCTGAAATCCTTATCACTGCTTATTTACTTCAAAAATTTGGTGTTGTCCTATTTATATATTAATATATTAAATGTGTCTCTTAAATGGTGAATATTTTTTCGTTATCCTATGTGATCTGTTGATTAATGGAATTTGAGGGAAAATAAAAACACACAAACAAATTAGGAACAAAATCAAGAGGCTTTGACTTTAAATTTGACTTAAATAACCAGTAAATGCACTGAATTAAGACCATACATCAGTTAAAGTTTGAATTTCTGTAAGGCTGTCAAGGTTATATATACATTATGTTCTTGAAGAATATAATTAAGATCAAAAAACAATAATCTATTTTCATCATACACAAAAAATAACAATAGTAATCTATGGCTTTGTATTGGTTATTATGTTTCTCCATTTATATTCTTTCTTATAATATTGCTCAAACATCTCAGGTAGCCACAAAAAGTTTGTTTCATCAAATTTGAATTATTACATGATCTGTTTAAATGTATAGTTTACTCATAATCTGATGATTATGGCAGGAACAAATAGAATACGAATGTGTTGATATATACAAGCAACCTGCATTTCAACATCCACTAATGAAGGATCACCAAATCCAGGTTTGAGATTTATATCTCAAGGTTAGATTATAATTTCTTAAATACTGACTAGTGATTGTTTATATGTATCATAGATGAGACCAAGTGTCGAGTTTCAAGCCATGTTACCGATGGATTCAGAATCATCAGAAGATCTGTCCACTGAAGAACGTTGTCCTAAAGGACAAGTTCCAATTCATAAAACGCAAACTAACTATACTAATAACGTTATTGATCCGAAAAACATATTTACAGAAGCCAATCTACATGTAAGTATTTTAACCATTTTTTATTTTTTATTTTATTTTTTCGGTTTCATTTATAAAATTATTTTGTTAGTATGCAATAATTAGACCATTTTTGAATACGACCAATACATGGTTTGGAGGGCAAGCGGTTTTCGAGATTTTCAAGCCACAAGTATTGAAAAATCAGTTTAGTAAAGGTTGGGTTTGGCTAAATCACAGAGAAAATGATGTAATAAACAGCATTCAATTTGGTTGGGCTGTACGTATACACTACTAACTCTCTTGATAAATCATATTCATATGTTTTATATATATATACACTTAAGTAACGATTAATTATCTTTTATAGGTGCATACAGCATTATATCCAGATGATCGTCCAAGACTAACAACATACGCAGTCGTAAGTGATATATACTTTATATATATTCTATCAAGTTTATTTTTGGTTTTGATGTATTAATAATGATATATATTACAGTCACCTAGATTCCAAAACGGATGTTACAATGCTTTATGTCGAGGAGGCTATGTCCAAGTCCATAAAACCATATATCCTGGCATGGTTTTTGATAAAGTTAGTGTTCTCGGAAAGAAACACTACAGTTTTCATCTTCTCGTCGGTCTGGTATAAATAAAAAAGTAACATAAAGAATGAGTATATATCTTCGTAACAAAAAAAAACATTAACGTATAAATTCATGCAGGATTCAAGAACGAAAAATTGGCTATTGATATCGAGAAAGGCCTTGATAGGGTATTGGCCGAGTCAAATATATCCGATGAAAAGTGTATCAGAAATATACTTTGGTGGATATACAGGTGGCTTATCAGGAGCAAAGAGCCCGCCGATGGGGTCAGGGCAGTTTCCAAAACCAATAAGATTTCAATGGAAGTATTCATGTTATATGAAACAACTCATGAAATTCGAGGGTAATCGACTTATTGATATAAACTCAAATGAGTATGAGGAATATGTGGATAGTCCAAATTGTTATGATGTATGGTATCATCAGTTTGAAATTGGCAATGGAGAGTCGCTCACTTTCGGTGGACCTGGTGGAGTTTGTGGTATCTAATTATATGCTTTTGTTTTTGTTGTTAGATTTGTCGTACTTTTTATAAGCTATTTCAACACTAATTGAATAAAACTAAATTAATATATCATCCTCTAGTTTTGCATTGCTAGAAATTATATTTTTAAATATATAATTTGATTAATTTATATGATATATATTATTTAAGAGGATTATAGGGTATTTTATAAAAAAAAAATTATGATAATTTACAATGTGATTAAATTATATTATAAGTGATATTTATTTATCTTAATAATACATAATCGAATAATAAATTTAGAAATTTTGCTGATCCAGACCCGTTTAATCTAAAATTGTGGGTCAGATTAACGGATATACGGAATAAATCAAAAAATTTAAAATTTTGATTAGATTCGTTTCAGATATTTTGGATTCAAATCATTCAAATATGATAATTTATTATAAGTTTAAAATATTTGACTATTCGGTTTATATTCAGTGTAGGTTGATATTATATTAGATATAACATATATGAAATAAAAATATAAATTTTGGTTAAATAAAATTTGATTAAATTTTCACAAATGTAACTAATTTAAAAATATAATGATAACAATAGTTAGATAGGTAATAGACACTAATAATACTTAGAATAATTATGTTAAATTAGGGGTAGCTGCTTCCTGCATGTTTCATTCTATCTATATTTTTATTAAAATAAACAATATTTATATTTTTTATTTTTATATTATTAATAATAATATTTTATTTATATAATAGTTATAAAGATTAGTTATATATATCTTTAATATAATTTTTTCAATTTAATTTAAATTTAAAAAAGTATTAAGATAAATATTATGTATAATATTATATTTTTTGAATGATTTAACCAAAATATATTTTAAATATATTTAAGAGATATAAAATTTAAAATTAGTTGACTTATTTTTCTTATTTATTAGGAAATTTATTTTCCAAATAATCAAATAGTAAGATTATTAGTAGGATTTTATTAAATTAAAAAATTATAATACATATTTCATATAAATATATATTTTAATATTTTAATATTTTCATTTTGAAATTAATGATAATATTATTAATTTGATAGTTATAAAATTCAAAAAGAATATAATTACTAGTTAGAATTATTTTTTACATTTTTTTATTATTTAGTTTAAATTTTTGTTTAATATGTTTAAATAAAGAATTAAATATATTTTGTTAGAATATTTAAATAACATTGTCTGATCAAAACATTGTCTTTCATCAGTTTGATGTTTCTGATCCTGCTAGTATAACATCACTCGCTGAGTTTGTCAAAACCCAATTTGGGAAACTCGATATCTTAGATCTTAGATCTTACACTTATAAACTTGGTTTAAGAATAATATGCTTCTAACTAAAGGTAATGTATTTTTGAAGATCAATAATGAAGGGGTTACAATCAAGTTGATGATATAATATTTTGATTATCTCTGTGAATATATTGCGGCCATGTCAGGAAGGTTTCAAGTGGGATGAAATCATAACGGAGACTTATGAGTTAGCTGAAGAATGCATCAAGATTAACTGTTATGGACCAAAGAGAATGTGTGAGGCTTTTATTCCTCTTTTTAAGTTATCTAATTCACCAAGAATCATCAATGTATCATCCTCCATGGGTCAACTAAAGGTTAAAATAAATATCAAGAAAGCTTGAGAGATACTCTGTTTTCATTACAGTTTATTAATGTTTACTAAACGAATGGGCAAAAGGTATCATGAGTGACGTAGAGAATCTCACAGAAGAAATAATCGATGAAGTGATCAACCAACTTCTCAATGATTTCAAACAAGGTAGAGTTAAGGCACAAAATTGGTTTAAGTTTATGTCTGGTTACGTGTTATACAAGGATCTTGGCTAAGAAACATTTCGAGTTTCTAGTGAACGCTGTTTGTTCTGGATTTGTTAAGACAGATATGAATTTCAACACTGGGGTTTTGTCTGTGGAAGAAAGAGCATCAAATCCTGTGAGTTTGGCTTTGCTTCCACATCAAGAAACTCTTTCTAGTTGTTTCTTTAGTGGCAAGCAAGTTTCAGAGTTCTAAATCTTCTTTTGTAATAATAATAGACTTATCATGGTTTTGAATGTTTAACATAAACGCTTAAATAAATAAAAAAATTATTAATAAAAATATATAAGAATGGAACAAAAAGTTAGAATATAAATCTTAATTGAGTTATAAACTAATAAAATAATAATAAAAATAAATAATTTTCTAGATGGCCATATTAAGTACTACTCTCCTCTATAGCAGGCCTTAAAAAGAGGTATCCCATAGCAATAATGAAAAGGATTAAAACAACACCGAATAAAGATAAGTACAAAATATTCAAGATTCTCTTCTTTTTTTTTTTTCAAAGGTCCTAATTAGTTACCTTCTTGTTTGTGTTTTTTTCTGCACTCAAAGTTTGAAAGATATGTGAAAAATATGGGCCGACGATCTATTTCCCACAGAGTATGGCGTATACCACTAGATACAAACAGACTTAAGGTCTCGTTTAAAACTCATACAACATGAAACTTGGATCTTAATACACATACAATTGGAAAGTTGTGTATCTATTACCCCACAATACAAAAAATTTGAAACTTATATACACATAATTTACGGTTACTGTTGGTTTAATATAAACCAAGTACTATATAACCGATTAACAAATTAAAAAACCGTAATTTAACCAAATAATCCCGATTTACCCGTTAAACAACCCGATTAAAACTAACCCGAATACCTAACCTAACCCGAAAACCTAACCTAACCCAATCCGTTAAACAACCCACGACTTAACCCTAACACAACACTGAAATCGCAAAATCCCCAAACTCTTTGTCGAAAATCTCTCTAACCCTAGAAATCCAGAAACGAAATTTGTGTCTTTTTCTTCTCTTTTGAGATATAATCCATTTGATAACGTGATTTTGAAGATGGATTTAGTTGATAACGAACCTGGCGAAGA
>KE159150.1:114093-132588 GCA_000411055.1 Leavenworthia alabamica | reverse complement strand
GAGGGAGATGGAGGTGACGGCGGTGAATTCTCCGGGGATTGCCCCTCCGCCATAATCTCTCGCTTTAGGTGTTTTCTTTTTTATATTTTTTTTGTAAAGCTCTCTTCTTTATTTTTTGACGAGAAAGAGAGATGAACAAAGAAAAACACAAAAGATCTTTGTGTTTCAAATTCTATCTTTAATGCTTTCAAAATTTGTTATTGTTTATTTTTGAATAAGGAATGTCTTCATTTTGTAGGGTTTCTCTATATTTGGGTATTAATACAGCCATGCAAATTATGTATCCTACAACTAAATTTGAAAAAAAAAGTAAAATTACAGTCAATAATTCGATGTGATTGGTTTGACCATAACAAAGAACAGCAAAAGAAAAATATATAAAATAGATGCTCTCGTTGAGAGTTGAACTCAAGACCTCCCGCTTACTAAACGGGTGCTCTAACCAACTGAGCTACGAGAGCTGCTTGTTAAATATATTAAATTTATAGATAAGAAATATATAATAAAATAATTAAGAGTAATTATTCTCTATTAAATATAGGGTGAGGACAAAAACAAAATACTAGTCGCCTAAGAATTAACAAGACAGATCAGGAAGGAACAGCTTAGGCTCTTGAGAGGCACAGAGATCGCAGAGCTCTCTTCAATCTATTTTAGATCCGGAATCGATGACGTCCCGTAGACGTACTCTCCTCAAAGTCATCATCCTCGGTGATAGCGGGTTAGATTTTTTTTTTAAATTGTCTATGTTCTTTATGTTTATGAATGTGATTGTTCTGGTGATTTTGAGTTTTCCGATGTGTAATTTCATTGTCTGTTTTATATATATATGCTGATATCTTAGGAGACTACTTAGTTTTGTTTGGTTAATCAATAACTCATAATTAATCCAATGATGTTAGTTGATTTTTTTTAATTAAACGTTAGCTTTTGTTTTGGTTAATCAAGAACTCATTCTGATCTAATTAGGTTTAAAATACTGAATTTGTGCTTCCACATTCAAGATCAAGTTGGTTATACATTTTTTGGTGTTTGTATCCCAAGTCTCCAACCTATTGTTTAGTTGATTGATACAATTGAACTTGTCTACTTTATGATTTTGTAGGGTGGGAAAAACATCTTTGATGAATCAGTATGTTAATAAAAAGTTCAGTAATCAGTATAAAGCAACCATTGGAGCTGACTTCTTGACCAAAGAAGTTCAGTTTGAAGATAGACTTTTCACTTTACAGGTTCTTACTTTTGCTTTATTTCTCATTTTTTTACATCTTCTTCCTTTTTTTCTTTTTTTGCAGTAACTTGTAAGTTGCTGACTCTGTCTGGAACCTATTAGCTTCTGGAAACTTTCAAACTAGTCTTGTTTTTTTGAAACATATACACAAATTTATACTTCTTTATGAGCCACATTGTACCTTTATTAACTTAGTTTTGCGGTAGTGTCAGGGAAGTTATTCTTGGCCAAAATCGTGAGGTTGTGAGTCATGCAAATTACTTGATAACTTGATTAAATTTGAAAGAGACCATTCATGTGGGTCTTCAAATGGGATTCTTGATAACTAGCTTACCAATTAAGAAACTAGCTAATATATAGCCCCCAGTCTTGAGTCTTCTAATTGGTGTGAACTACCTTCCTTGCTAGAGTTGGATAACAAAGCTCATTTGTTCCTTGTCCTTTCTTTTTTCAATGGGTTTATTACAGATATGGGATACAGCTGGACAGGAAAGGTTTCAGAGCCTTGGTGTAGCCTTTTACCGAGGTGCTGATTGCTGTGTTCTTGTATATGATGTCAACTCCATGAAGTCCTTTGACAATCTTAACAACTGGAGGGAAGAATTTTTGATCCAGGTAACATATACATACATCTAAATACAGAATTTTCTCAAGTAAATCTGTAACACTGAGTGTGATATCTCTTACAGGCGAGTCCATCTGATCCAGAGAATTTTCCATTTGTTCTAATTGGAAATAAGGTTGATGTGGATGGTGGAAACAGTAGAGTGGTATAATCCTTTTAGCTAATTTTTCCATTGTTCATGAATTTTCAACTAAGATATAACATGAATGTGGAAATACAAACTTTAACTTGATCACAGGTTTCAGAGAAAAAGGCTAAAGCTTGGTGTGCTTCAAAAGGAAACATTCCTTACTTTGAGACTTCTGCCAAGGAAGGCACTAATGTTGAGGAAGCTTTCCAATGCATTGCCAAGAACGCTTTGAAGAGCGGAGAAGAGGAAGAACTGTAAGTTTCAAAACACACAATCCATACTCCATATATAGATGGGGTTTTATCTAAAGATTCTATCGTCTTAATTCTTTTGCTAGATACTTGCCAGACACAATCGATGTTGGACCGAGTAATCAACAGAGATCTACAGGTTGTGAATGCTGAGAAGTGAAAACTATCCTCCTTTCATTATCTCTTCTCACAAGCCATCTCTAAAGTATTACTATATGTTGTAAAAAAAACTTCTCTGGTTAAAAAAGGGATCAGCAAAACAAAGAAGGAACCCAAAAAAAAAACCGAGAATTGTTTATTAGATCTTTCATCTGTGAGTGTTTACATTACCATGCTTCTGTTGAATCTTTTACATGTTCGTCGTCCTGTAGAAAATTTGGCGATACATTGTTGTGATACATTGGCGTATCAAAACTAAGGTTTGCTTTTTTTACATTATGTGTTCGTGTGGTTGGTTTCTTATTGTATAAATCTCTAGCAATTTAGTTCATAGGACCCTTCGATTATGCAGTTTTTGTTAGTTTACAAAATAGATTATATATTTTTATTATTTTTCCTTTTTGCTAACAACAAAAAAAAGCTTCAATGTTTGTTGGGTCCAATCTCAACCTCAGGGTTCGAACTCATCTTCTCAGGGTTACCCTTAGGCTTATTACTCTTAGAATCTCTCCACCTGAAACCACTAAAAAGCTCATCCATATCCTCAAGCATCCTCCCTTGCGTCTCCGGCAAGAAAGTGTAAAAGAAGACCCAAGCCACCGTTGCAATCCCTCCGAACAAGTAAAACGCTCCTCCAGTTGTTATCCCTTCCGACATCGGAAGAAACGTCATTGAGATCACACCACTCGTTACTCTATTCACCACCACTCCCATACTCGATCCTTGTGATCTTAACCTCAACGGGAATATCTCCGAGCTGTAAACCCAAGTGATTGGTCCAGCTCCTATTGAAAACGTAGCTACGTAAGTCATAACCGTCGTTATGCTTAACACCACAGCCCACATCACTTTCTTCCCCGACTGTTCTAGAATCGTTAGAGATGTTCCTAATGTTAGTAGTGATAGTACCATTCCTCCGACGCTGGTTAATAGCAATGGACGTCTTCCGATTCTGTCTAGGAGGAAAGTGGCGACTAATATGAACGAAGTTTTTACCACTCCTACAGCTACAGTTGCTAGAAGCTGCTCGTGATCGGTTTCGAGTCCGGCGGTTTTGAAGATTCGAGGTGAGAAGAGAACTACGGCGTCTATTCCTGAAGCTTGTTGGAAGAAATGGATTCCGATTGCGGCGATCATAACACGACGGACGGCTGGAGTTGGACGGATTAGAAGCTCTCTCCAAACTCCTTCTCCATGACTGTTCTTCCTCGACACCTGAAATTTTAGCGCGAAAATTGATTAGTTCACGTCAAAATCGAATTCAGTTGTTTGGAAATTGGTGGTGATATGTTAACCTGAACGATGTCGTCGTGGCAATCCGCTGGGATTCCGGCGGCATGTTTGATGTCTTCAAGGCGGAGAGCTGCTTCGGTGACGGAATCAGAGGTTCTGTCGAGAACGCGTTTGGCTTCACCGAGACGACCTTGCATAACGAGCCACCGTGGAGATTCCGGCATTAAGAGAACGCCGACGCCGAGTATAACGGAAGGTATCGCTCCAATTCCGAGCATAAATCTCCATCCCAGCTTCAGGGGAAATTTTGAGAAGGCAAGGTTTGATACATAACCAAGCATTATCCCGGCGTTGATAAAGACCTGTACACGTCACCATTCCACGTCAGATATTATAAACAAACAAATATTTGGTAAATAAGGCACGAAAGTAAAAAATCAAAATAATCCCCGAGTATTTCTACACCAATCAGTGTCAAAGAAAAAAAGATTTTTAATTTTTAGGATTTTATTTTTGTTTCACAAAAATAAATTTTAATGATTTGTATTTTTTTCCATTAAGAGAAGAGTGTATGCTTTTTTTGTTTTTGTTAATAAACAGAGAATTTATATATATACCTCGGGGAAGGAAGTGAGGAAGCCGCGGGAAGATGCCGGAGAGACTTCGGCGGTATAAACAGGTGCGATCATGAGAGCATAACCAACGCCTACTCCGGCAACGAACCTCCCAAACATGAGGAAAGCGTAGTTAGTTGCGAATCCCATGAGGAGAGCTCCAGCAAAGAATATGGCTCCAGCCAACACTATAGTGTAACGCCTACCAATCAAGTCGGAGGTTCTTCCGGCGGCGCAAGATCCGATAAGGGAATATATATTAAGGATTCCGGCAAGAATCCCGATTTGTAAATCAGTAAGCTTCATATCTCTCTTTATATAAATCATTGCTCCACTCATCACTCCTATATCTACAAAATTCAAAGGGACAATATATTAAGGACTAAAAAAGTCTCATTTCTTGCGTTGACTACAAAGGGACTAACCATAACCGAGAAGGATTGAAGTCATGGAAGCCAAGATTGCACAGGCGAATGCATACTTGTTCCTCTTTGGTGGTTTGGTCGGGAGGTCTAACTCAGGCCCTTGTTTCACCGGTGGCTGCGACGGGACTGTTTGGTTTTCCGGTGTGGAACTTGTCATTATGACAGAGAGAGAAAGAGTTGTGAGGATGGAGTATACTAACAACAACATGTGGTAATGAGTTGTGTCTTAAATAAGACGTGACAGTGTGAACTCAAAGTCCAATGACGAGGGCATAATCGTCCGAGATTATGGGAAAATAGCTACGTATGATTTATATTTTTATACTTCTTTAGAGATAAAACAAAATATCAGACAACTAAATATAAATTTTTTTATATCAAAAATTAAAAAATGAACTAATGATAAATAAGTTTTATTTAAATATGTATAATTGAATTTGTTTGGATTACTCTACCAAAAAAAAGGACGACCACAATAAAGAAATAAAAAGTTGGAGGAGTTAAAGGTAATTGTTGTCCATGACTCCATGTGGGCTTGTTGACTCTGACTGTTATTGTCGACTTGGTCTCAACTCTCAAGGATTGAACTTATAAGACAACTCAAATAATACTCTTTATTTATTTTATAATCGTATATATTATTACTATATTATTTATGTAACTCATTGGTCTACACAAGATTTTAAAAACACTTAAGGGGATCATTAATATATTTGTATAATTTTATATGATACATGCTAATTAATATACACTGCCAATAGTTTAAAATAAGATTGGGTAAGTCGGTAACCTATCATTATTAATTGCATATTGTTTTATAATCTTGATGTAGGCATGTGTATATATGTTTTCACGTATTAGATGAGAAAAATTAAACTCGATCATTTTTAGGATATATATATTTAGTAGTTAGTTTAAGTTAATTAACTAATCTAGTATTTTCATTTATTTATGAAATTAAGATATTTACTATAGTCTATAACGAAAGCATTTCCAATCTTCAGAAAACATTAACTAAGAAGGTTTCTCAGACAAGCCTGGTCAACACACACAACAGTCCAAGACCACATGTCTTGATTCTTGAAGACGATAAGAGTTAATTAATCACTCTAATAATAGAATAAAAAAGATTCCTACATAATTTCGTAATATAATATTTGTTTATATACATATACACGTATATGATATTTATGGTTACTTGCAAGAAAAGTCAAACATACAAGTCGCTGGCTTACGAAAGCAATCACTCTTATGAAAGAAAGACTATGAACTGTCAGAACAGCTTGGTTCTACTCGTAGACTCTTTTAGTTTAATTAAAGGAATCAAAATCAAATCTATTTCGTCATATTGAGATGTCAAATACTCGTTTAGGTTTAATTTTCAATTCCTAAACTATAGTATTGATATTGATACATAGGACCATAGTAGCTAAAAAGAAAACAAAATCCAATAATTAAAAAGTAGCAAACGGATGAACGTGGGCCAAGTTTTAGCAGCAAAGGTCAGCCATCATATCTGACCATTATATTTGGCAACTCTGAATTTTGGAGATATGAGTATTGTTGACCCAATAATTTTTATTTTCTACACATACAGTATATGCTTCAACTATGAACTCTTTATTATCGACATAAATCTTATTTTGTTTCCTTTAAATATCATTTCAAACTTTTTATATTTAGTTTAAACTCGTTAAAATTAATTAAACATATGAAATATATCAGAGTTTTACAAGTCACTTATATTTATAAAAGACATAAAAGTATTTTATTATTTTTTAATTTACGTGCAAAATATCAAAATGATCAGTATCTCACATAGTTATTTCCTTTATTTATATTTATATTTCACATAAACTAATGCATCAGATCAACATAATATATCTTATCTACTCAACTGTAGAAAAGTCCAACACGTGTTTTTGAAATTATGTGTTTCTTTTTATTTGAAAAGTATTTACATTTATTACGGCCTTGAATTTGCTTTATATCTCTCTCAAGCAAAATAAAAGAGTACCAATAAAAACCAGTTCTAATAATAATTATTAAATGATCCGATATTAATTTATAAATGTTTTACTGGAGTAGTAATTCATACTACACTTATATGAAATACCTAGAGAACACAAACTAAAAAGACTTAATTTTTGTTCAAGGCTAAATCAGTGATTTAAATTGCTTGTAAACATGAAAATTTATGTTTGTTTACAATCATAAATATTATAGAAGATTGCTTTATATTAGAAGATCAATTGTCTAATTTTGAATGTAAAATATTGATTTCCAATACATATATTGAAAAAAAACTATAAATCTTGTTTACCAAACAAAAAACTATAAATCTTAGTATTTTTTGGATATAATTGGTAAATTAGATTTGAGTCATACAGATAGCTCTGAGTCTCTGACTATACAACATAGATCAGGCTCGCACCGTGAGAGTCTCACGTCCGTTAAAATTAAGATTAAATAGAATATGATACGTAAAAAAAAAATCCAAACTTTAAGTCAAAGAAGGATATGAACTATATATAATAAATATGCAAATTGTATGGATTTTAGTGATATCACAGCTGTATATAATACACATGAGTCCACGTTTCTGATAGCTTAAGGTGCCTTGAAACCAGCAATAATATAATTCACATGCGACTTTATATAATTAGCTACCAATAACAAAAGGGTTTATCATATTTTAAACAAACGCATTACATCAATTACATTTGTGAAACTAAATCCTCAAAAGTCATAAAATACATATCTTTTGATCGTGTCTGAATTTAGACCAAATATGAATAAAAAGGAGAAATGGTTGACGTTGAATAAAACGAATGGTGGTGTAACGTCGACAATCAATCACAAACATATAGGTTCATTGGGCCACGACTATAATCTAAACAAAACAAACGTTACACTCATTTCAAACTCACCACAAATTCGTAAAGTTTAGTCTCTGTGGTTTTTATTCATTTGAACTCCGTACTCCTCTAAGATTACCTCAAAAAAAAAAAAAAAAGTTAACTTGTGTTAATTTGATTCTTTGTTCGTCATTTTAATTAATGGACTTGGTTGGGCTTTAGGCCCAATTATAGATCCGACTAGTTTGCTCACTCGTTTCGGTCTTTGTCTCTTTGTAATGTATCAGCGCGTGGCGTCACGCTTAGCTTAAGGTGAAAAATCTTGAACCCAAATAGAGGAAGAGGCCAAGAGGGTCGAGTCGAACTCTAAGATGACTGGCGACAAGGTCAGAGAAATATAGTTCTGACAGTGATAGAGTTGGAGTTAGGATTTCACTGTCCTAGAATATCCCCAGTGTATATGTCTGAAACTGGACATGAATTGCTTAAAAGATGGGTTTTTGCATCACATTCGCTCCATTAAAACTGGTTTAACCTTAACCGCAATCTCCTCTAACCAACTTGTTAATCTTTACTCAAAAAATGGTTTATTGGGGGAAGCTCGGAATGTGTTCGACGAAATGCCTGAGAGAAACGTTTACTCATGGAACGCAGTGATCTCAGCCTATTTAAAGTTCAACAACTTAATGGAAGCACGTGAATTGTTCAACAAGGCAAATTCTGAACGAGATTTGATTACGTATAACACTTTGCTTTCAGGGTTTGCCAAAACTGATGGGTGTGAGAGTGAAGCTATTGAGATGTTTGGTGAGATGCATAGGAAGGAGAAAGATGGGATTTGGATAGACGATTTCACTGTCACTACTATGCTTAAAGTTTCGGCAAAGTTATCCAATGTGTTTTATGGTGAACAGTTGCATGGAGTTATGATGAAAACTGGGAATGATACAACTAAGTTTGCTGTTAGTTCTCTCATCCACATGTATTCGAAATGTGGGAAGTTTAAGGAAGTTTGTAACGTCTTTAATGGATCGTATGTTGAGTTTGTTGATGGTGTTGCTAAGAACGCCATGATTGCAGCTAATTGTAGAGAAGGTGACATTGAAAGAGCTTTGAGTATATTCTGGAGAAATCCAGAACTGAATGATACAATTTCGTGGAATACATTGATTTCAGGGTATGCACAGAATGGTTATGATGAAGAAGCTTTGAAGATGGCTATTAGCATGGAGGAAAGTGGGTTTAAATGGGACCAACACACTATCGCGGCCGTACTAAATGTTCTGAGTAATTTAAAGAGCCTGAAGATCGGAAAGGAAGGACATGCTCGGATATTGAAGAATGGAGGATCATTTTCTAATAAATTTATAAGCAGTGGACTTGTTGATCTTTACTGCAAGTGTGGAAATATGAAGTATGCAGAGTCTGTTCATTTGTTATATGGTTTTGGCAACTTGTATTCAACTTCTTCAATGATTGTGGGTTACTCATCCCAGGGTAAGATGATAGAAGCAAAAAACTTATTTGATTCTTTATCTGAAAAGAATCTAGTGGTCTGGACTGCGATGTTCTTAGGATATCTCAATTTACGGCAACCTCATTTTGTGCTTGAACTTGCGCGCGAATTTATAGCTAAGGAGACCAAAATTCCTGATTCTTTGGTCATGGTTAGCATCCTTGGTGCATGCTCTTTACAAGCTTCTATGGGACCAGGGAAAGAGATTCACGGTCACAGCTTGAGAAAAGGCATTTTAATGGATAAAAAGCTTGTTACTGCATTTATTGACATGTATTCAAAATGTGGAAATGTTGAGTATGCTGAAAGGGTCTTTGACAGTAGTTTCGAGAGAGACACAGTTATGTACAACGCCATGATCTCTGGTTGTGCTCATCATGGCCATGAAGCAAAATCTTTCCAGCTCTTTGAAGACATGACTGAGGGTGGATTCAAGCCGGATGAAATCACGTTTATGGCCCTCCTATCAGCTTGTCGTCACCGTGGCTTAGTTCTAGTGGGTGAGAAATACTTTGAGTTGATGAAAGAGATATACAACATATCCCCTGAGGTTGGTCACTATACCTGCATGATAGATTTGTATGGAAAGGCGAAGAGGTTGGACAAAGCTGTAGAACTTATGGAAGGTATTGATCAAGTTGATGAAGATGCTATCATTCTTGGAGCGTTTTTAAATGCTTGTAACTGGAATAAAAATACAGATCTTGTGAAGGAAGTAGAAGAGAAGTTGTTATTCATTGAAGGTTCGAACGGGTCTCGTTATATTCAACTAGCTAACGCTTATGCCTCATCTGGTAGATGGGATGAGATGAGACGGATACGACATCTTATGAGAGGGAAAGAACTGGAAAAGTTTTCTGGGTGCAGCTGGGCGTTTATAGACAGTCAAGTTCATATGTTTACTTCCTCTGATATATCCCATTTCAAAACAGAAGCTACATATGCCATGCTACATTTTGTGACCAAGGATTTGTCTAAGGTTGCTGAAATCATGATTTAAGCGAAAGAGAGGTATCAATTCTGTACATTATTATAGAATACTCACATGACCAAAGGTTGATGATCTCTGTCTTTGTGCTTTAAGGATTCGTTTGCCATTAACGTTCACTGATTTTTGAGTAGGGTACATAGCTTCTATTTCATAGTTCTCAATGTTCTTATCACCAGTGATTGTTTGGCCGTCACTGTTTTCAGTGTCAACATTTTTTTTAATTGCCTCTGATTCAGGATCGTCCATCTTAAAACTGTTGCATCAGCTAAACACCTACAGTTTTAATCTTGTACTTAAATATGACTGTTGTTGCAAAAGAGCTGAATATGTAGAAACAAAAGCAACCAAAGTTTACTTTGTCCAAAATGATTGTTTAAAACTTCCTCCATAGATGGAAGTGTCTCTTAAGTCTTAACTTAGCTCAACTAGACGACAAGGTCATGTCAGTATCTATGGTCTCTATTCATCATCTACCATCGTCTGTTACATGTTTTAGAGTTGTAATGAAGTGTTTACTGTAAGTTTCCTTTCTGCAATCACTCTTACTAATATTTTTTTAATAATTATTTTGAAGTAGGCCAGGAAGAATCCAAGCAACACCAACACGAAGCAGTCAATACAACAACAACAACTGAAACAACATAAAACCAACCCAAAACAACAACAACAGCAACAGAAACCAGTACAAGTACCATGGACTCATGAAGGAAATCAAAACATAAAGCAAAACCTTCCAAAAAGAGAACACGTATTAGCAAGTTGGAGCAGGTATACCACACTTCCCCGGTAGTTTACTAGCAAGGTCAAAGTCGATCCCACTGACAAAAGGATTGATTTTGTTTTTCTGATTGCAGAGACACTGGAAGTCGGCCTTTTTCAAGGCACTGCAGCAAGGGCCCAAGGGATCAATCGGAGTGGTCAATGGGTTCTTAGTCTGCACATAAGGCTTGCAAGAGAATAGACCAGCATAGGATATACCACAGATGCTCTGTCCACTTGCTGCCGTGAGTGTCAAGGCAAGAACCAAGGTAATAACAACAAGCTTAGTGTTTGGCTCCATCGCTTTGAGTACTTTGAGGGAGTTTTTTTCACCAATTGTTTTGCAACTATTTGCTGGGTCTGCTCTTCTCTTAGCTTAGACTAGACTATGCTACCTATTTCATAGGGTTTATATAGAGAGGATAGGCATGTAACTGGTCAGATTAGATCTACAAAATTATGATTTTAACATGAAAGCATGGGTCCCTCGTATCATATAAGACAATACTCATGTGATGAATCTCACAAATAATCTCCTTTGCTTTTGGTATTATTCAATATCCATATTCCCTTAAGAGCATGTCTAGAGGAATATCGAAGTTGGTGTATACTGAAATTATAAAATAAGTACATATTCTTAATCTGATTTCTTATGATTCTTTGATATAATATTATATACTATAGAGTAAGTAGACCCGTGAGACATTGGCATTACTATGTTCCAATGTGCTAACTTGTCACGGGCGTTCTTTGGTCCCCTCAAATTTTATCGAAGGCTTAAATTTCAATTAAATTTGCCTTAGAGTTGTATTTAGTGTTCTTTATCTGCCAAGCTATGAGTTAACATGTGTAGGTGAATGTATGAAGACATTTTAAAATAGAGCTAATACTATATTGCAGCTTGGCTTCACATTTCATAAGTAATGGATTTATTATTAAACCCGAAATACAAAATTTAAAAAAGTGAATTGAATATAATGAAAGTTTATTTTACTAATTTAAGGACTTTTTTTGCAGTCTCAACAAGTGGAATGGGGCGAAGATTGAACTGTGTAGCAATGGTCAAGTAGGCACAGACCAAGGAGACATAGATCTTGAACCAAATCATCGACGAGAAGAAAGTGAGATATATACATATGACTGTGAAGATAACCACAGCCAAGCAGTTTATGAGGTACTTCATTGTGTTGAACTCTTTCTCTGTTCCTTCGTTTGGGAAATGTTCATTGAAGTAGAAGTCATTTAGCAACTGGTCTTTAATCTGGAATGTGTTCATTAACCAAGCATTAATGTCCTTTTCTTGAATTGGGATTTGAGTTAAGGTGATACGACGAATGTGGATATGAACTTCTGATGGTTCAATACCATAGACATTGTCTAAGAAAGTTGGGGAGCGAGTTTTATAACCAATGGTCACATCATAAACTGCAAGCGGCCAAGCGCAAATAGTTACATAAGAGTTCTTCTTTGTTAAAGAGGATGTAACCAAAACAAACCTGCATCAAGTGAGCAACTCAGTTCTTGTAAGCAAGAGACAAAGCCTTTTGTTCTAGGAAGGAGAACATTGTTGAGTATTGGTAAACCATTTTCAGCTGCAAAGTTCTTACTCCTTTCGCATTTAGCCTCTCTGCAAAAACTTACAATGGTAAAAATGCTTTACAACAAAAGTTTTTAATGTACAATAAAGTAAGCTTTACGTGTAATCTGTGCCTTCAGGGAAGAGAGCAAGCCATATAGCATCTTGAGGATCTTTAAAACTCGAAACCATTTGTCTTAAGTTTGCTTCATCTACTTCCCATCTCCGTTCAACAGGAATAAACTCAAAGAGATGAAACGCCCAACCAAAGAGAGGTAACTTCATTAAACTACTCTTAAGCACATATTTCATATTCCCAATCTGTCCTTTACGCAATGCAAGATCCCAAAAGTACATCCAATCAACTTCTGTTCTGTGATTGGCAATGAGCAAAACTCGTTCCTCACAAGGAACTTTATCACCAGAGAAGATAACTTTGGTTTTGTTTATCTTCTCGAAGAGGAAAGGCCATAAGGCAAGCCAAGAACCAAAAAAGAAGGAAACACATTTACGGCTATAGTGTATACTTATAAGCCTTAACACTACAGCTGATAAGAATCCCCAAAATATTAACATCATAAAAGCTGTTGAAACTAATACCATTAGACATATTATACCTCTTAACATTCTAATTGTAGACAACTTTGGTTTAGTTTTTTCAGTCTTTGTAACTTTTTTACCCATTATATACACCTTAAAGAGTAATCTATTTTGTGTATCTCTTCTCTTGTTAACAGAAGCACCGTATGGTTACAACATCATCATCATCATAGAGTTGTAGCACACACTACTTATTTCACCTGCAGTTAAATGATCAAGACTTTAGAACTTGACAAAAAGAAAGATGAAGCTATGTTCTTCCACAGAACATAATACTTAATAACAAAAAATTTGAATTATTGAAAACAATTGTCTGAAATTTTAATATAAAAAACTTGTAAAAGCTGAGAAAATCTTAGGATTTTATCATAATTAAATAATAAATACTAAAAGCCTACAAGATAAATATAATAAAATAAAAGGGTCTCACTTATTGTAAGATTAAAGTAAAAAAAAAGCTTTTTTCTCTTCTGATACATATATATATGGTATAAATACATACACTGTTTGAAAAAATCACGATATAAGCTCAAACCTCAGTCAAGAAATAAAAAACAAATCAGAAGAACATTACAAACTGAGTAGATACTTGAAGGTTCTTTAATTTTCTGAAGAATATGTGGAAATCAGATAAAAGAAGACAAAGCTTACAATGGAACTGAGGTTCGAGGTTAAATAAATAGTGGAAGAAGAAGAACTAATGGCAGAGAAAAGTCTTGAAAGGCAACGATTGGATTGTAAAAAAGGGATGAGAAGAGGTAGTTGGTTGGTGATTACGATGTATGCCATTTGTTCATAGAAAGTAGCAGTCCAGGGCCAGTTAGGAAGGTGAGGATATTTAAACCAATGCGTGCTTCTCAGGTAACGTCTATGTTCATAGGCATTGTCATTAATTTATCTATATCTGTTATTTATTAAAGTCAATTAATTTATCTATATCTATTATTTATTAAAAGTAGATATCTAAATTGGGCCGGGCTTTTTAAAGCCCATTTAATCCTATTTCCTTTTCGACATTCGATTTTTTTAAAATGTGATTCGTGGCCATGATGACGATGTAAGATCTCTCGCTTTACTGTATTTTTTCTCGTTTTCGTGATCGATTCGTTTCTTGATTTTGTAACTCTGTCTTATGTGTTTGGAATAGTTTATTAACATTACGTCCCAATGGCATTATTATGTACAGCGTTATGCGATTTAGTTGAAAATCTGAAGGTTTATTAACTCCATGGCCACCTCACCTGCTATGATATTTCCTGGTTGGTCTTCTTGTGTCCATCAATTAGGCAAAAGAGAACTGTTTATTACTTTAGAGCTTTTGATGGTAACCACACTGTTATGAAGCCATAGCAAACTCAGTTAAAAATATTAGTAACTAAAACTCTGCTGCTTTCATGGCTTCCATTTGGAGTAGAATTTGTGATCACTCCACATTAACATTCTAGTAAGTGAAACCCTAACGTTCTTCTTCTTCAAATGCCAATGTCTTGGCTTTATCCTCTTCCCCAAGCTAAACCCAAAATACTGAGGAAACTTCTTGAGCTCTTCCAATTCTCTTTCCATTTCGTAAACAAGAAACTCAAACTTAGGCCTCAAGTTATCTTCCACACTGTATCCAAATATCGCTGGGATTCTCCCGCAGACTCTAGCTGCTTCCTCGTGTTCGAATCCTATGCTCTTCAAAAATCTCATCTTAGCTCTTAGTTTCTCCACTCTTGTGTTCAGCACGTGAGCGTTCGTCTTGCTTGCTCTGTTCAGGTTTCGTAACCCTAGCTCCTTAAGGTAAACAAGCGTTGGTCTCAAACAGTATTCAACGTCAGAGAGGAGGATGTTCGGGCAATTTACTATTAAGCCCCTGGATTCTTCGGTGGAAGCTCCGAGCTCTCCGGTTAGAAAATCTAAGACGGGATTGAGTTTAGAAATGTCGAAAGTCGGAGAGAAGAGCTGAGGACAGAGGAAGACGAGTCGTGGGAAGTCTTCGTCGGAGATTCCTTTTGATTTAAGGAAATTTACGGCGGAGAGGGTAACGGAAAGATCATTTGCTGGTGGAGCAAGTCGAGGACTCTGAGCAACAATCCCGAGGGAAGACAGGTATCTTATGTTTTCACGGTGCGATGTCTGGAATTTGAGATAGAGAGGTTTAGAGCTTGAAGGAGGAGGAGACGCGGACGAGAATGGTGGAAGATGAAGTGAAGCAATAAAGGATGATGAATTAACGGCCATCATTGATGTCTTCTTCTTTGCCTCTTTCTTCTCATCCCGGTTTGATTTTATATCCGAAGATGAACCAGAAATTAGTTTTTGAACCGGTTTAGGCTGAAGTGGATTTGGTTAACTACACACATGACACATCTAAGGACCGTAGTCACTGTGGACGTGGGCTCTTCCACGATAACTTCGATAAGCTCTACAATCTCTATTAACGTCGACAGCACTTTACAGAGACTAGGTTGGTCAAATCTATTCGTTCATAAGACCAATCTTTACTCAGTTAAACATTTGGCCAATACGAAAGAATGGTACGCCAAAGTTATTCGAATTCAAATATGTTGGTGAAATATTTTGGACCAAAACCAAACCGGACCAGCCTTGCCATGTCATCAGCATTTTAGCCATTAAACAAACTTTGATTGGTCTATTATGATGTTATGTGGGTCCCATCATATCAGGAGGCAGTGGTAGACGCAGAAGAACTCTCTCTAGCTGCTACGCCTCTCTCTTTGTATCCCCAGACCAGAAGATAAATTGTGGTTTATTCTCTACTTCCTTTGACTCTAAAAAAAAGGAAAAAATTTCAAGTAGTTACTGTCTATAGTAGTGAGTGAAGAAGAACACTAAGTAGCAATGGAAGGAACTTGTTTTCTTCGTGGGCAACCTCTGACAACAATACCCTCTCTTCCGGGAAAAGGGGTTCTCCAAAGATGGAAGACCAATCGGATTGTCACATTTTCAGCTTTAAGGAATCACTCGGATTCTGGAAAGTCAAAAAGGTCTTTCGATCTTAGCCTCAGGGTTTCAGGTACTACAATGCTTCTTCAATTACAACTTATGGTTTGGCTTTGTTTGCTTTTCGTGATGATTCTCTATTTTCTGAATCTTTCTTTTGCTGTTGCTGATGGTTTCTGCAATAATGTGGTTTTCAGTTCTTTAGTTCTAGTTTCAAAGTTCTTATCTTTTCTACCATTTGATCAGTCTCATTTTAAGTATCACGCTCAAAATTCTGGTATTGACGTTCTGGAAATTCACTCATTTCCCTACTTGTAATTGAACGAAGGTCCCATAAGAGCAACCTCTGCAGTCACTGAACCAAGCTCTGCCAACTTAAATTCCAAGGAAGAAGACCTTGTCTTTGTAGCTGGTGCGACGGGTAAAGTTGGTTCTAGAACTGTGAGGTTAGTTTCTTACTTCTATAAGTTTTTGAAGAATAATTCGCAATTGCTGGTTGGTTAAAGAGTCCTTATGAATATCTCCTTTTCTTCAGAGAGCTACTGAAGCTTGGATTTCGAGTTAGAGCTGGAGTTCGAAGTGCACAGAGAGCAGGAAGTCTTGTGCAAGTATAACTTACATTAATACTGAATATATTTCTTATAGTCAATTGGTTCATCATTTTTGGTGCTGTTTATATGTTTAATGCATACTTTGCAGAGTGTTAAGGAAATGAAGCTCCAGAACACAGATGAAGGAACTCAACGTAAGAACCAAGTGTTTTGATTTGTTTACAATATATTTGTTGTTGAAAAGTAACATGCAGTGTCTGTGTCTTTAGCCCAGCTGTAGAAAAGCTTGAAATTGTGGAATGTGACTTGGAGAAGAAAGATTCAATACAACCTGCACTGGGAAATGCATCCGTGATTATATGTTGTATCGGTGCTAGCGAGAAAGAAATCTCTGATATTACCGGCCCTTACAGAATTGATTACCTTGCTACCAAAAACCTTGTTGATGCTGGTAAGAAAAAATACACTCAAAGCGGTTGGTTGTCCATTTCTTCTTTCTTGTTTCATCATTCTTGTGGTATTATGAGCAGCAACATCTGCAAAGGTTAAGAACTTCATTTTGGTGACATCCTTGGGGACAAATAAATTTGGATTTCCCGCAGCAATTCTCAAGTAAGTCTGTTTTTTTTTTCATTACACACATTTGTTCAGAGAAGTCCATAAACTTAATGGCATGTTTCTTTGTTATAATGGCTTCTTTTAAACATCTCGTTTATGAAGCCTATTCTGGGGAGTTCTTTGCTGGAAGAGGAAAGCTGAAGAAGCTTTGATTGAAAGCGGTCTCAATTACGCAGTGAGTAATTCACAAAATTCTTAAACCAAACTTCCAGCTTCATACTCTTTCAGTTTAGCTATACCTGATAAATTTTTCTTTCCACCTTACATCAGATAGTGAGGCCTGGAGGGATGGAGAGGCCCACCGATGCATACAAAGAAACTCATAATCTTACTCTTTCGTTAGATGATACATTATTTGGTGGTCAGGTCTCAAATCTCCAGGTATGAATACTTATCTCTTTGTCTCTGACACAGTCATATGACTACATTATGAAGCAGAGCTTTGATTTGGTTTTTCCTTTTCAATTGATCTCCAGGTTGCAGAGTTGCTCGCTTGTATGGCAAAGAATCCACAACTTTCTTACTCCAAGATTGTGGAAGTAGTCGCTGAAACAACTGCACCACTAACTCCAATTGAAAAGCTTCTTGAAAAGGTTCCTCCCAAACGTCTTTATGTTCCTCCTCCCCCAAAGGTTATAGTGCTTTCTTCTCCTCTCTTTTTCCATCTTGAACACTGCGATCTTTTGATAAGATGTTTTATCTTTATTTCTCTGCATTTCGGTTGTGGACAGGCATCAGTTGCAGCCAAAGAAGTCAAACCAGTCCCTACTGAGGCTGTCATTCAAGAACCTACAACACCTAAGGAGGATGAAGCACCTCCCAAAGAAAAAGATGTGAAACCTAGGCCGCTGTCTCCTTATGCAGCGTAAGACAACTTGTTATTCAACAGAAAAAAAAAATCAAATATGTAACTTATATGACTTGTTGACATGACATTGATCGGTTTTGATTTCTCTTGTTCCTTTTTCCATTGGTGAATGTATAATACAGCTACGAAGACTTAAAACCTCCAACATCACCTATGCCAACGTCGACCACATTACTTAGTGGTACTAAATCCAAGGAGGTAGATGCCATTCAGGTTCCTGTTGAGGCCAATGTAGTGCCAGTGCCAGATAATATCTCAAATGTGAGAGTAGAAGGAGAAGAAGAAGTAAAAGCTGAGGAAAAGAAAGAGAGGCCTCTTTCCCCTTATGCCCGGTAAAAATCTCATTGTCTTTGCGGCTTCATTGTATTCAGTAGATTGAAGTTAATTATATGCAACTACAAGTTTCTATTGGTGTTTTCTCAGTTGGAATAACAGATATGTAACTGTGTAATCATGTGGAAAGTTTGATGCCTTTTTCTATTTGGCTGACATATTATGGTGCAGCTATGAAGATTTGAAACCACCCTCATCGCCCTCTCCTAAA
>KE159150.1:54045-97837 GCA_000411055.1 Leavenworthia alabamica | reverse complement strand
CCCCAAAGCCTTCCCGATTGAGGGATCTACAACAAGCTTTAGCTGCTTTAAGCTTGATTGCAAAGATATAAAGATGGGTGCCTTGAACCACGCTGTCGGACCATGCAGAGGAGATCTTGGAGATAAAGTGTGGGTGAGTGGATATGAAGGTGAAGTAGCGGAATGTTTTCGCTTTTCGCTCTTTGGTCCCAGGGATGGAAATGAGACATGGACAATGATCTGAGGGCCCAGGAGCGTCAAAGTAAGCCGAAGATTGGGGCACGGCAAATGTCCAAGCCTCATTTACTAATGCTCTGTCTAGCTTCCTAGTGATGAGATGGGTGTGACCCTTGTTGGACCATGTGTGAAAAGCACCCCTGTACGTCAAATCAAAAATTTCACTGTCAGAAAGGCAGTTCTGTAAGTCTATCATACCGTTAAGAGGTAGAGTAGAGGAATAAGTAGAGAAATGCTCAGATGAGAGGAGAATTTGATTGAAATCCCCTGTAACCAGCAGAGGATTTTGTTGGATAAACTGTAGTTGAGAAATAGTGACTATGTCCTTCCAAAGATTTTTCCTGATGATGGGATGGTTACTGGCATAAATGAACAAAATGGTCGCATAGAAATTTGTAATTGGGTCTGAAACACCTATGGCTATTAGCTGATCCGTCTTGGCATAAACAGAACAGTGAAGACGAGGGTTCCAAATGACCCAAATTCTACCCAATGGGGAGAAGTCGTAGTTTGATTCCACACACCACGTTGGAGCAATCATACTAACAATGCGGGACACTTCGGATTCGTCCTTTACTCTTGATTCCAGAATGGCGCCAATGAGTGGCTGATGGGACCGGATCCAAGTCTTGACTATCCTTTGTCGGGAAGCACTGCAAATACCCCTGACAATCCATGAAAAAATATTATTATTTTCTAAACTATGGAAATGGTGATTATTCATAATTGATGTGCTTAAATATTTTGGAAAAAGAAAAAATGTTAGAGTAATCTCTTCTTTGCTGGAAAAAGTGGGAGAGTGTGCTTCTTCTTTTTTGACTTTGGTCTCTTTTTCTTAGTTTCTGTGAATGATTCATGGTCATGAGAGGGGTTTGTTGCTTTGTTAGCAATGTGGATTAAGCCATCCATTTGCTCCAAAGGTGGTTCCATATGTGAATCTATGTGACTGGTCTCCTTGGAATCTTCAGAAGTAGATGTGTAATCTGCAACAATATCAACTTCATCATCAGCCAAATCATCAATGCTATCAAAAGCATCTTCAAAACTAAAATCGATGTAAGAGTCTAAAGTTTTGGAGTTGTTCTGAGAAGGAGGAAGTCGCGGTCGATGGGGTTGGAGAGTTGGCGGGTCTTGTTGCAGAGATAAAGCTGGAGAATGGCGATCTTCTTGTTGGATNTGTCAGAATAGCGCGTCTCATGTGAAAACTGGCGTTCCTCGTATCTGAGATCTGACGGTCACGTCTTCGGTCTTAACGCCACGTGTCATTCACCCACGTCGAATCAAAGTGGATTCATACAAGCTCTGTTGATACTTTCTTTGTCTAAGTCCTAAACGACGTCTATAATAGTAGGTTCACAGATGGGGTCAAAAAAGTCAAAAATCTGGAAGAAAACTAAATTTATATATATTAAAAACTAAATTAAAAATGAACTAAAACAGAAAAACCAAGTAAACAAAATAAAAATTCCGCTGGGAGAATAGTGTTAACGTTACGTAATGTAATGCAACGTGTGAAGATGATCAGCCGCCAACACAGCCACACACGCGTTATCTTAATTCTATTATTCAACCAACTTCTAAACACATACCTGAATCTTTGTACGGACGCATCTCATGTACAATCATTTTCACATTTGCCTCAAACCATGTAATATATTAATTTTATTATTACATATTTATTTTGTGTTAGCATAGTAACAATCTCATTTTATGCACACATTTTGAGACCGTCCAAACAAAATTCCACATAAATAAAATATTAAAATTCTTAATTAATCACTTTTAGAATCTTCTTAATCTTTTCATGTCAGAATAGCGCGTCTCATGTGAAAACTGGCGTTCCTCGTATCTGAGATCTGACGGTCACGTCTTCGGTCTTAACGCCACGTGTCATTCACCCACGTCGTCCGTTCAACAACTTTTCTCCTTAGGCTTCTTCTTCAATCTCTACATAAACCAATCCCATCTTGTTCTTCTACACTCTTTATTTCAAATAAATCTTTCACCAAACCCATAAATTTTCTCTCCCAGCACCCAAAAGTTATTTTCGTATTTTCTCACACGACAACGAAATTAATAACCCATAAATCCTATAAGCAAGAAAAATAAAACCTTCCACCTACTGTATTGATTCTTTGAAAATATGGTGATAGCTGAAGAAACAAGTAGTAGTCATCACCGGAGACTGACTTTTGCCGCCTTCTTAAACTCCGATCCCACCGCAGCTGAAGAAGAACAAAGACACGGAGGTGATGTTACCAATCCCAGCAGTAGTAGCACTAACAACGATGTTAGAGTTTTCCAACGTGGAAGCAATGTTTCAACAACTAGCGGTGAGTCATCTCCTAATCAAGTTTTGTCCCCATGGAACCAAACTTACTCTCCGTACTACACCGACACAACAACAACGCCGACGATGTCTCCTTCTCCGTGGAACCAGACTTACTCTCCTTACTACAAGTCTCCGTGGATCTACCAGACTCGAAACATTGATAATGACGAGTCAGATAATGGTTTGATCGGTACGATTGTGAGGCAAGAAGGTCATGTTTACTCGTTGGCTGCTTCTGGAGATCTTTTATTCACTGGATCCGATTCGAAGAACATTAGGGTCTGGAAAGATCTTAAGGATTTCGCGGGGTTTAAATCAAACAGTGGATTGGTCAAAACGATTGTGATAACCGAAGATAACCGGATTTTTACCGGTCATCAAGACGGTAAAATCCGGGTTTGGAGAGGTTCTAAGAGACGAACCGGAGTGTATTCTCGAGTCGGAAGTTTACCAACGTTGAAGGAGTTTTTAACGAAATCAGTGAATCCGAAGAACTACGTTGAGGTACGTCGCCGGAAAACTGTTCTTAAGATTCGACACTACGACGCCGTTTCGTGTCTTAGCTTAAACGAAGAGCTTGGTTTACTATACTCTGGTTCATGGGACAAGACTCTCAAAGTCTGGAGATTATCTGATTCAAAATGTTTAGAATCAATTCAGGCTCACGATGACGCCATCAATACTGTAGCTGCTGGTTTCGACGATTTACTCTTCACCGGATCCGCCGACGGAACTTTAAAAGTGTGGAAACGTGAGCTTCAAGGGAAAGGAACGAAGCATTTTCTGGTTAATGTGTTGATGAAGCAAGATACGGCTGTAACGGCTTTAGCGGTTAATTTAACGGCAGCTGTTGTTTACTGTGGATCTTCTGACGGTATCGTTAATTNGAGAACGACGGCGTTGGCGACAGAGTAAAGGGAGCTCATAGATGGATAGTGTACAGTGGAAGCTTGGACAAATCGGTGAAAGTATGGCGCGTAAAGGAGACAGCGTCTCCGGTGATTTGCTGAGATGCGCCAGGACAAGAGATTACGCGCCACCTTAGCGCGTGGAGAGACGGACTATGGAAATGTGGAATGGTCTGCGGCCCATGTGATTAGTGCCTTAGAAACGTTTTATGGTCGGCAAAAAGAAGCAGATCATACAACCAATTAAAAACTGCCACGTCATTGAAATATGTAAAAGGTTATATTCTATATTTTCTGTAACTGCACATATTTGAAAAATACGTTTTAGAAAGCAAAAGAACAAAGAGGAGAAAGATTGTTTCATTATATTAAATCATTTTGTTTATATATTTCATTGAATTCGTTTATTATTCAGATTTGTAATACTTACGTTAAGTTGATATATAATATGTAAAAAGTTGCATTTTCATTCACAATTATATATGTATGCACATTTATAGACAAACACACAGCCTATAATAATTTTCAAATTAATAACATAAAAATTTAATAGAACTTGGTCTACCGATATTAACTAGCAATTAATGAGTTAAAGCTACTTGATGACCATATAGTAGTATACAGATGATCAAAGACAAAACCTACAATAATACTTGTTGTGTTTGGAATCAATAACCAAAACTAATTAATTAACAACCACATAATCCATATTCTTAATTTTATTGTTTTATTTAAAAGATGCGATGGTAGGAAATTAAAATAGGAGTTTTAAGATTTTAAATACGTATGTACTTGGGTTGATGCCGTAAATAAATGTAACATCTACTAAAAATTATGTGAAGACTCAAGATTGGATAAGTTTGTGTATTTTTATCTTAATTAAGTTTACAACAACAAACACCGAGGTTAATAGTTGTTGGCCAATGTAGTTAGGCAAAGCTCCACTAGTTTCTTTTTTTCAATTGACTTTAATTAATTAAGAATGATTAAAGCCTATAATCTTGACTAATTTATTATTCAATGCTATAATCGTCTATGATATAATCCTATTAAACGACTAATTAGGTCAATCATAGTAAATAAATTCCATTTTCTTTTTTCGGTATTAAATAGATTAAAACTTAGGAATCTACATGCTCTGCTTACGTTACAATATACGTATACGTACGCAGCTATGCAAATATTATCAAATATGTTGAGAAAGATGATGAATGTATCCGACCTTAGCTCAGTTGGTAGAGCGGAAGACTGTAGTCTTTGCAGATAATCTTTAGGTCGCTGGTTCGATTCCGGCAGGTCGGAATTATTTTTATAATTTTATTTTGAACCAATCTGGGCTTAAAAATAGAAAAAGCCCAAATAAAACCCAAAGTGTAGTCAAATATTGATTGTTTTTTATTAATTCATCAGTTATTCTTATATCTTCTGAAATGCACCCATCTATCTGCATTTACTGTCTGAAACACTCACTATTCAGACTTTAAAAGGTCCAACCAAATTCATTCAATCACATCAGTCAATTTCAATAATAAAGAAAACTCTTGTCTTTTGAGTTTAGAAGTAAAAAATAATATTGGGAAACTACAAATTATTAAAGTCAAGTCACTTTTTTTGTCATTTGTCAGATAACAACATCACGAGAACATAACTTATATCAGTCTTCTCACCTTCTCTTTTATTGTGTTTGAGTTTAAAGATTAAACTCACCACTCTTCCTTTTTTCTCCATCTCCTCTTTGATCAAGAAACAAGATGACAATCCGGAAAACGAGATCCAGAGTCACCTCAACCTCTCACCGCCGGCCACCTAAATCACCGGTGATGAAGTTCTTTAAGTTGGTTTTACCTTCCCAAATGAAGAGAAACATGATGGTATAATACTTGTCAAAAACTGTTTGCATGTGTTGTTGTTTGGTTCAATTCTTTATTGCTTAAAACTTGAACTACAGTTTCATATGATTATAACAACAGATTCATTAAACAGTCTCTGTTTAACTGCTTTTGAGATGTCTAAAATAAATGTGTTTTGAAGACATGCAGATCTAACATGTTTCTGAACATTCTCTTAAATGTTTTTTCTTAACTTTTAAGCAGAGAATTCCACCAAGATTTGTGACTCTGCATGGATCTAAACTCTCTGATGTTGTTACATTGGAGACTCCATTAGGATTCAAACGTTCAATAAAGCTTAAACGAATTGGTGAAGAGATTTGGTTTCATCAGGGTTGGAGTGAGTTTGCAAAGGCTCATTCTATTAATGATGGATACTTTCTCTTGTTTGAATGCAAAGACTACTCGAGTTTCCATGTTGTAATCTTCAATGTTTCGGCTTGTGAAATCAAATACCCATTGGATCAAGTTCATATCATTGATACTGATGATGATGAAGATAATGATAATGATATAGTCGAAGTTACAGAGACAGAATTTTTTGGAACTCAAGGTAGGGAAATTGTTCATGGTGGTAGTTCAGACAACAAAACCAAGAAGAGAACAAGTGAGATTGAGTCTGACAACATTTTACGCGGTAAGAAGACTTTGTTCTTTTACTAATATTAGACTATTAAGATTAAGATTTGATTTGATTTTTAAAATTTTTTGTATAGACGTTGATGTGATCCAAGTTGACAACATTCTACTACAAGGTATAGATGATGTGATCGAAGTGGCTGAAGAAGAAGGAGACAAGAGAGTCTTCAGGGACAAACAAAGCTTTGAACCTAAACCAAGACTTGCAAGTGTATTTGTTGTGTAATGTTAAAATAATTTGACTTGTAATGAAACCAAACACTTTGTTTTAAACAAAACTGTAACCAGGTCTTGTTTTGATTCTTCTTTCTTTCATCTCATTCCTAAGCTTCTCTACCTCTTCCCATTTCTCTTTATAAGCTAACATATTCGACAAAGCAACATAATCTTCGCAAGAAATCTTCTTCTCTTTTTGTTCTATCTTGAGAAGAGCTTTTCCGATTTCTTCACCAATTACAGTCTCTCCGTAAATCTTGCAGGCATTGCAGAGACTTCTTAATAAGATAGTATCTGGTTTTATAGGCATAGCTAATACAAAGTCATAAGCTTCTTGTATTTGTCCTCCTTTACCGAGAAGATCTACTATGCATCCATAGTGTTGTACAACTGGAGTGACACCAAATCTTGTCTTCATGCTCTTGAACAGTTTGATTCCTTCTTGAACAAGACCTATATGACGATAAGCTGAAAGCAAGCTAGTGAAAGTTACTTCGTTTGGTTTAATTCCATATTTTGCCATTTGGTTTAGGAGATTCAGTGTTTCGTGTCCTCTTCCGTTGAGTGCTAGTCCTGTTGCCATTGAAGTCCATGTCAAGACATTCTTCACTTTCATTAGCTCGAAGATAGATAAAGCGCTGTTTAAGCAGCCGCATTTTGAGTACATGTCAACAAGTCCAGTACCAATAAAGACATCAACTTCGGGTGTGAAACCGAGTTTTTCTATGTAACCATGAACGAGACAACCAATTTCGAGTAACCCAGCTTGAGATATGGCTGAAAGAACGCAGACCATGGTTGTATCAGTAGGTCTAACTCCATTACCGAAGCTGGAGAATCTCTGAAACAGAATCATAGCTTTTCTCGCATTGTGATTTCCTTTGTCCTTATGTGAACAATATCCTCCGATCATTGCGTTCCATGTAACAGAGGTTCGCTGAGGCATTTCATCAAACACCTTCCTCGCATAACTTAAATCACCATTCTTAGCGTAGAAATGGAGTAAAGTGGTACCAATCAATTCAGATTCATAGAGAAACCCAAGCTTTTTAACCATCCCATGAACAATTCTACCAACCCGCAGCGAAGAATCCGATGAAGCTGACCTAGCACAAGCGCCAAGGAGGAAGACAAAGGTACGCTCGTTGAGATAAAGCAAAGAACTTTTGGATGCCCAATTGGCAAAAATCCGAATTGAGTCATCTGGTTTACTACATCTAAGCAATGTATTGAAAAGAAACT
The DNA here is from genome assembly GCA_000411055.1 of Leavenworthia alabamica. Lineage (NCBI taxonomy): Eukaryota > Viridiplantae > Streptophyta > Magnoliopsida > Brassicales > Brassicaceae > Leavenworthia > Leavenworthia alabamica. Next base: position 90,395 of record KE159150.1, on the reverse strand, counting down.
TATCAAGATGACCAAATCGAGGAAACACAAGTAAATGAGCAAGCTTGGAGCTTTCTGGGTGTGAACAGTAATGGCCTAAGAGTTTCCCAATAAGAGAATTATCTTGACATCCATTGATGACCAATTGAGCATGAATTTGCTTAGCTTGAACCAGACTTTTCAAATTCTTGTGCAACAATGACAAAACTTTAGGTCCAGAAAAAACTGAGCTCATAGACACCGATGACAAAAGCAAAGAGATAACAGTAATAACGAAAAATCAACAACACAAACCCATCATCATCATATCATCATACTGGTCACAAAGTTTCGATACCAAATTGATGAAGATTAGGTATTTACAAAACCAAACTTCTAAACTTCATAAACTGACAATTTGAGTATCACTCCTTAGGTTATATAGAAGATTGAGTAAAACAACTTATCCACATGCGGAACACACAAGAAAGAACGAGACACTGACACAGAGAAGAGAGTTTTAGTTGTTTTTTTTTTAAATTAAGATATGCCTACACGAAATAGTACTTTGAAATTCCCCGATCACACCATATTACTTTGTTCAGACGTACTCGTTGACTCGAAAGGCTGTCACTTTCAGAACGAAGTCTCTGCTTCTGAGCAGCTCGAAAACACATACGTCTCCTTCTCCTAGGTTGTTCTCCAGAGTGAACTCATACCATCCTTGACTGAATTTAGCTCTCCCGGCTTTGTAAAGACATCTTACAGGCCATTGTTTCTCTGCAAGCTGGACCTTGATGAATCCAGAGATCCCACTTAGGTACTTCTCAGCAAACCCAGAAGGAAGATACTATTTCAAGTAACAGAAAAAAGAAAGAGTTTTTTTAGGGATCAGTGAGAAGAGGATAATGAAAAGATTAAGTCTTTCTGAGATGTTTATATTATTACCATGATGCAACCTCTGTATAAGTAAGATGGTCGCAGAACAACTCTGAAGAAAGGGTTTGTTGGCTCAAACGTTTTGGCTGCATTGATGGCTCTCTCTCTTTCTTCTGCAGTGACGGTTCTCTTTCTTGCAGAAGCACTCTCGTAGAACTTTGAACGGTTCTCCGGGTCATCATCACGAGGAGCAGATGAGTTTATTTCCTCTGTATAGATCGCAACATACAAATATCTCATGAACACACTCTAATCAAGAATCTGAATCATTAAAAAGAGGGAAATGCCTTACCAGGATCCGCGTTTTTCTTCTTCCTACCTCTCTTTTTTGGAACTTTAGGTGTTGGTGTTGTCTCTTCAGCTAGAGGCAAGGAACATATCAACCATTAAAACATAGAGGACCAATGCTTAATCCACTAAAAATTATATTAGTTAGTTATATCACCTTTAACAGATTCAATGAACAAGGTTTGGATAGCTGAACCAGCATATCCTTTATTGGCATGTACAGTAGATTCAGGCAGCAGTAAAGGGTACACAGAAGAAGGAAAGATGACTTCAGCATCTTCATCTTCAAGATCTTCAAACAAACGAGCACGTTTGAAGTGATTGTGTGCGGAATCCATAAGACCAGTGGAATGGTAATTGATTTCAGAGTGAGATAAATTGAAAATGTAGACACTAAAGGCAGAGTTTCCTTCGTATCTAAAAATCAAAAGGTAACCAATACGAATGGAGTAACGGTCAACAAACTCTTGCCAACCATCTTGAAACCAAATTTTGTTATCAGCTTTCCTTAGTCCTACACGCCAAACATGACCATCAGGTACTGTCAGTGCTACAGCAACTGAAAGCTCATCCTTGAATTTACTCACAAACTTATCTGGGACTCTCTGCACAAGCACACAACATATAACATTGTGAGAACAACAGAACTATGAAATCACAATCCAAATGGTCATGTTTCATAACATGCCAATTTGATAGCTAAAGACTATTTGGGTTTGTTCATAACAATCGAAAAATTTGCTTTGGTTTGATCTGCATAAGTAATGACTACTCACTTTATCATATAAAGCAGATAGATTTAAGACATAAACATATAGAAGTGACCTTCAAAAACAAGTCAAGTATTACTTTGTTTTAACCCTATACTCTCTATTATCAATAAGGGAATCTAAAATCTCAGACCTCCTGAGTCAAACTGAGAAGACAGTCAAAATAGAGTAAACAAACAAGACCTTTATATGCTATAAAGCATGAGTACAGATCTCAACTTTTTTTTACTCAGAAATTGCATCAATCTGACAAAAGCATACATCTTATTATCTTTAAAAGTCAAACCACTCAAAAAACACATTTCAAAACTAAACCCAATTTGTTGTCGGAGAACATACATAAGCTATCAAACTCCTCCAACCCCAATTTCTCACCAAACCCAAACAATGAACATAAGAAACTGTCTTGAAGAGATTGAAGAAATCATACAACATAAGCTTAAAAATTGGAACTTTACAATCTTCCTAACTCAAATCCAGTACCCAAATCCAGAAAGGAAAAAAAACGCATAATCTTACAAACCCTTCAATTTTGCACAAAATAAATTAATCAAAAACTATGAAACCCAAGAAATGGAAAAGGAGAAAGATGAGGTAGAGAGAGATGAGAGTTTACCAAACGTTTTTCTTGGATAGTAGATGAGAATATCAACTTGTGGAAGAAAGGGCGTGGCATGTTCATACAAACAGTGATGAAGTTAAAGAAAAAAAAATAAAGGAGAAGAGACTAAAGTCAGATCATGAAACGACGCCGGAGAATACGGAGACAGAGACTGAGATTAACCTTTCAGATCTGAAGAGTTTGTGTTAAGCTTTTGATTATAGTCAAAGGGGTTACAAGTTACAACACTCCCTTTTCTTTTTTTACACCTGACCTGAAGAGTGACCCAACCAAACCCAACAAAAAAAAATTATTATTTAAGGAAAAAAAAAACAACTTGTACATAAAAGAAGCTTGACCGAGTTGAAACAGTGAGTTGAATAAGGTTCACTCGTGTAGTTTTATTACTGTTTCTTTTAAACTAATCAAAAGCTGACCTCCTTCCACGGTTCCACCTACTCTCCTTTTCCGACCATTTTTTTTGTTTCTTTTTTATTGTTTATTTATATATTTGTTTCTTTTTGTAGCACGCAATATCACAGAAAAAATATATTATTTTATGCCTTATGATAAATATTTGATTTGATACTCTGTTACGCTCTCACTTGCAAACTAAAAAATCTTTTGTAACAAATTTCATTTCCAAAAAAAAACACTATTTGACCCATTAAAATATATTTTACTCCAATTACAATATATATGTTGCGGTATAATATGTATAAACTAGATTAATTAATTTATGTTTAGTAATAACTATTATTGTTGAAATATTGGAATTTAACTTGCATGTTGGTCCGGGCTTATTATTGTCCATCGGTTTCAATGTTATTTTAGTTCGGGCTTGCAAATACATATGTTCTGTTCTAACTGTAAACATAATGTGATTAATCAAGCTTTGAAATGATCAATCTGTATGTTCTCCACCTCAAGCTTCTTGAAATCACTTCTGTTTCTTGAAACAAAGAACTTACCCCAATTGTATTTTTTGTAACAAGGTGGGTTTTCTTCATTTATAAGCTCCTCCAATGGCTCAATGTTGGCTTCATGTGATGGGAAAAAGAAGAATGGTATTGAGTACCTCTCTTTGCTTGTGTTCACTACCACTCTATGTTCTGCACTCCAATACTTATCATTTGTCCACACCTACTCCACACAACCAAATCATACACATATATATAGACCATAAAGTTGATTCATGATTGTTATATTTGGTTTTGAGTCCATGATATACCTGAATACAGTTGCCAATGTTAATGATCAAAGCATCAGGGATTGGTTTCACTGGAATCCATTGTCCATCTGATCTACGACTCACTTGTAATCCACCTACATCATCTTGAGCCAGGACGGTTAAAGCTCCTCCATCTTTATGGCGTCCAACACCTAATGCTAACTCAGGGTTTGGGCAAGGAGGGTAATGGTTAAACCGTAAAAAGCTGGTTTGGTCACTGAAGTAACCAGTTAACCGATCACTAGATAAACCCAAGCTAATGGAGATAAGTTCCAAAATCTTGAAAGCTAACTTCTCAACTTCTCTTGCATATTCTTGGCATATCCCTCTACCACACCACACATGACAAAAATTCAATAATTAGATGTTCTTATCAGGCCCATTGGGCCTAGACGCTTGCTTAACCGGTTTTTAGATGTTCTTCATCTCATGATTAACAATAATGCATATGGATAAGAGAGTCATACCTGAAATCAGAAGGGTTTTGAGGCCACTGGTTAGTGAGCTTTCTGAGTTGGGTATCTTCCGGTTCCGGAGTCGCCGGAACGATCGTTGAATCCTGTAAGAAGAAATCGAAAACTTCTTTCCAATCTCTAACGTTCTTAGTGTGTTCCTCGTCGTGATAACCCATAGGATTCACTTCATCTCTTTTCACTTTCATCTTCTCCTCCGCCGTTAGATTGAAAAACTCTGCAGCTGTCTTCTCTACACGACGTCTTAAATCAGAAGGCAAGCCATGGTTGATCACCTGGAAAAAGCCCCATCTCTTGCAAGCCTCTGCAATCTGTGTAGCGATCACGGTCTTGTCACAATTTTGGTCCAATAGGGAAGAAAGGTCGATGGTCGGGATCTCATCGGAGGAATTGAAATCACCGGAGTTTGTGAGGTGAGTGTTGGGTCTGTGTTCTGGAGCTTGGATAAAAGCTTCGTCGAGTTTTCCCATGGTTTGTATTGTTTCGTGGTGGTTGGTGGTAAGGCTTTGGGCTTTGGAGATATCGCTGGTCTGTGGTGCGGTTGGGTTTAATTTATAAGGAAACTAAGACTATGCCACGTAGACGGCAGAGGTGGTGTTAATTGAAAATACACAATTTTCTAAATAATTTTAATAGAATAATATTATAATTATTTCCAAGAAATAAAATGAATATAGACTCATTTCTGAAAACAATTAATTTAATTTTAATCAGCGGAAGTTGATTAGTAATTAGGTAGGATTTTAAGAACAGTTAAAATTAAAAACCAAAAAACACCAATGGATGTAAACCATTTAACCAAAAAAAAACTATATAATGTATGTGGACGGAATCTTTATAAAGATGGTGACTCGTGAGTATTAAAACATATATTTAAAAAAAAAACATGTCAAATTTTAAAAGTGAATTTACAAAATTTAAATACCATCATTATAGTTTGCAAATGATAGAGTTCACATGATAAAAAAAACTTCTAGATAACTATATTCTAAATTTCTAATCAAGCCTACCTTTGTTGAGGCCTTTTTAGATGTTCTTGAGAATAACTCATCTGGTCGTGAAGCTGCTTAACAATAATTTGGATTGGTTTCGTCAGATTCTGATTCATACCAAATTTGAATGGAAGAGACCTTATATCATCATAAGTCACTAAGTGATTTCTCAAGGTTTAGCTGTTTCTTGTGGCTTAAAATATATATTTACTATACTCTAGAGTCCGGACCAAAAAAATTCATTTGAGGAGAAGAACAAATGTGAATCCAAAAATGTTGAAAAATATATAGAGAAAAAAAAAACATAAAGAAGGTAATGAATTTAGACATAGAATTACAATAGGTTTTGAGGGACGACAGTTTCATCATTATATAAAATTTCTTTCACTTCTAGAAATCATCTACTTAAATATTACAATGGTCAATTATAAATATTATTTTATAGTTTTCATCTTTTATTACAAACTGAATTACCCGAAATTTTTTGGACCAAAATGTATAATATTAAAAATATTAGTTTAGTAGCCTTGGAACATAGGTGGTGGTGGAGATGCATATTGGTGTCCAATGTTTGGTGGGAGGATAAAATTATCACCGGCTTCATCGTCTTTCGATGGTGGTGTGGTTACAGCTGGTGGTGGATTTGAAGGTGGTGGTGATAACGAAGGGGTGTCGTTCGACTGGTCTGGTGCTTCAGCTTTTTCATCTGATGGAACTGGTGCTATCTCTGGAGTAGGAGAGTCATCTGGATCAGATGTTGGTGCTGGAGTAGGACTTGGATTAAACCCTGGTAAATGTTGAGATCCAGATGGTGCTTCAACGTCAGAATCAGGAGTTGGAGCTGGAACAGGTGATGATGAATCGTCATCCGGTTCTGATGAAGGTGATGGTGCTGGTGATGTTGGTGGTGAGGAAACTGGAGGAGGGGGAGAATATATAGGTGATGGAGGTGGTGGAGAATGGACTGGAGGCGGCGGAGAAAAGACTGGAGGCGGCGGAGAATGCACTGGAGGTGGTGGAGAATGCACTGGAGGTGGTGGGGAGTGAACTGGAGGTGGTGGTGGAGAATGGACTGGTGGTGGTGGAGAGTGAACTGGTGGAGATTGTGGTGAGGGTGCTTCTTCAGGAGATAGTGGTTGAGGACGACGTTTTTGAACTGGAGATGCTTCGTAAGGATCATTCGTTTCCGGTGGTTCTACTGTTGGTGTATCCGTCTTTGGTGGTTGCTCATTCTTTGGTGATTTAGGCTTAGGTGTTTCTTCTGGTTTTGGTGTCTCCGGTTTAGGAGACTCTTCCGGTTCTGATGGATCTTGCTCAGGAGACTCTTGTTTAGGTGATTCTTCCTTTGGTGGCTCTGGTTTAGGAGATTCTTGTTTTGGTGACTCTTGCTTAGGTTCTTTTGGTTTAGAAGGCTCTGGTGATTTTGGTGTCTCTGGCTGTTTTGGTTTAGGAGATTCCTCTGGTTTTGGCTTAGATGGCTCTTCAGATTTTGGTGGATTACTTTCTGGTCTATTCTCAGGTGCTTTTGGTGTTGGCTTTGGTGATGGGTTTGAGCCGCCACCACCTCCACTACCACCACCAGCACACTTGTCCTTACTACAATCCACAGGACGACTAACCACTGGTAAACATTCTTTAGCTGACTTTTGGTTTGGTCGGTTCTGTAAGCAATTGCTCGTGTCATCAAATTGTTTCTCTTGGCTCTTCCCAGGCACACAACTCTGTCCCTCCCCATTGAAGAAATTGTAAGAAAATGTGAAGTTAGACAACTTGGGCAACTTACAGATATTGTCTGTAACAAATCCAGTAAGTTTATTATATGAAAAATCCATTTGTTCAACATTTTCCAACCCTGACAAGCTTGATGGTAAACTTCCAACGAACCCATTGCGACTCGCATCAAACACAGTCACATTGTTTAATAAACCAATCTCGTTAGGGAAACAACCACTTAAGTTATTACCAATAAACACAATCTCATTGAGATTCTTCATCTGACCAATAGTTTTAGGGATACAACCACTAAATTTATTATGAGCAAAGGTCACAACAGAAGCAGTAGATTTGCCTATTGTCTCCGGTATGGTCGAGTCGAACCTATTGTTATTCAAGAAGATAGCATCTAGATCCTTATCAAAGATCTCTAACGGTAATTTTCCTTCAAAATCATTGTATCTTACGTCAAGAAACTTTAAAGATGGCCAAGAAAGAGCAACCGCTGGAAACGGACCAACGAAACGATTGTTACTCACATCAAATTCATACATTAACGTTAGCTTTGATAAGCTTTTGGGAATAATTCCACAAAACCTGTTGGAGTTAATATGAAACAAGGCAACATCGGTTAATAGACCTAACTCAGGTGGTAAGTACCCGGCTATATCCGCATGGTTAAGATCAATACCAGCCACTACCATGATACTCGGGTTATCAAGGGCAGGTGCACAAAAAACTCCTTTGTAAGAACATACGTTTGAACCAACCCAATTAGCCGCAGTATTAAAAGGATCAGAGTAAAATGCTTTTTTCCAAGCTTGAAGAGCAATGTAAGCCCTTTTAAGACGGTTATTAGCAAACTTGATATCTAAATCGATTTCGTACTCCATGTCATCGGGAAGATCCTCGTTCTCTGATAAGGCCAAAAGCTGACGTCTGGTAAGGAAAGAGGCTTCTTCATCGGTAAGAGCAGATGTAGAATAAAAGAACACAAAGATGATAAAGAAAAAGAGGAGAGGGAGGTAGCCAAATGGCTTCTCCATTTTTATTCTAGTCATGGTTATGAAAAACCTTGGAGATGGTTGTATGAGTTACTTAATAGATGAATGTTGTGGAAAGAGAGACTATAATGAAATTGAGGTTAACAGAAACCATTGGTTTTTTTCTTCTATTTTAAGACAAAACGTAAATTATATGGATAATCGTTTTAAGAATGCAAAAATAGTAAATTGTTGTAGCTAATATAGGATTAAGGGGTCCGTTAATAACGTCCGTACAAGTTTTGTTTGTTTTACCATAATTGAAATCGAGACGACAGATGTTTGAAAATGGAGTAAAATATAAAATATAATTTTTTATATTTGGCTCTTTGAACGTTATAAGTTATAACATTGTTTCCTGCTGATACTATGTTCTATATTTTTTTGTAAGCATGAAGAATATTTTCTTTTGAAAATGAGATCAAATAAACTAACAAACTAAAACATCAAAAGACGTTTTAAAATATGAAATTATTATTAGTATATTACTACAAGAAAATGCATCTAGTTTACAGTATCTGTCTTTATAATCGGTTTTAAGAATATGATCAGATAATATTTTTCCGACATTAACATAAGAATCGTTTAATTTGTCAACATCTCGTCATTTAGTTCTACTATATAATTGTTTTGTAAGGGCACCATTCGTTCATCACAAAACTCCTAATGAATATTAAAGCAAATAGATTCTTGCTATATTGGTAAGCCTATACTATCGTCCTATACCCGCCATACCACAGCCACCACAACATGGCTCAGCCCATTGCGTTATGATTAATGGGGCCAGCCCCGGAGCTTAGTGTCGGTTCAAACTCATACCAATCTTGAAGTCTCAAGGCCTTAACATAACTGCAGACAACTTAGCGACGTCCTCGATCTTCGACGTCTACGGTCAGTGACGGAGTGTATTGAGGCCTTGATGGGCCTAAGACGGTCTACGAAAAGGTGATGCATGTGGCCCATAGTTTGTGTTGGCTGGCTATTTCCAAGGCCATGGAGATATTCAATGCCAAGGTTCGTGTGGCTATTTTCGTCAGTGCCCTGGCTAGGCCCGACCGTCAATTTCACTTTGCTTTCTCAAGGGGTGTCAGGTATTACATACGGCTTTTAACATAATCTATATATTCACCAATATTACTCAATAGTATATTAATAATCCTCGTTTTAACTCTTATTAATTTTTTTTTAACTTTTGATAAGTTGGTGAGGTAGCTTATAATTCGAATACGGAGTTATGTAGCTGTAAAGTTTTCAAAAGCTGCGATTATAAAGTATCTTCAATGGATCTTGAAGAAAGTTAAAGCAATTAATACACAAAAAAAATCATTGAAACGGCAACGATTTAATTCATCTGTAAACTCTTCATTATCTCTTGTTTTTACTTTGTACACAGATCAATAATAATTAACAAAATTTTAAACGCCACGTGGCACCAGAACTACTAACTTTAACGAGGCCAAAACCCAAAAAAAAGACAGCTCATCACATGAATCCAACAAGAGGAATGGGAACGGCAGCGTAATTATTCCGACGACCACCGTAAACCGCTGAAACCGTCGGTGGAGGCTTACGGAAAGCTTCTTCTACTGATTCAGCCACGGTGGCGACGAAGACGATAGCAATTTTCACCAATTCAATGCAAAACTCTAGCTTTTGAGACACCATAGTGTTCTTAATTTGTGGGATAAAAAATGAAACTTTGATGTGTTTAGGGCTTTTGAGGCTTTTGTGTTCTTCTCTCTGTTTTCCGCGTCTTGATGGCTCTTGTCTTTTTGAAGTCTTAGTTGCAAAAGCCGAGTTCTATTTATATAGACAGACATAGATCCACATGATTATTATATGTATGGATTATGATAATTAAATAAATGGTTGGCTGTAAGCCACGTGGCATTTAATTTGCTGTCAAATATTTTCTGGAAGATGCTTTATTGTCTTTACGTTTATATGAAGAGCCAAGTATACTTTGAGGGCGTTTCTTTACATATATGTATTATAAGTGTACACATATATTATGTGATGTGATCATATTTTATCGTATGTAAGAGCATGCAAAGAAATTAAGGTTTTACGTACAATTTTTTAAAATGGATATTTTTCTTTTGTTCATTCGATCAAAAGAATTGAAATTGTAAATAAACCCATAATATTTACCAACGAAACTAGGTAATTTCTTTAATAAAAAAAAAAGAAAACGATAGTTAATATTGGTTTACGAATCGGATAAAAGTTATCGTCTAAATTGTAAAGAATTAATGTACGTAATCTACGTGAATTTTTGTAGTCGTTGATAGATAAGAATATCAACGTGAAAAATGTACGTTAATCACCTAATTATAATATAATTTAAAATATGATTATAGACTATATATATGGTTTGGTTGAATGGATCAGGATGAAATTTTTTGCACCAATAGGAAACGAAGACATGAAGACAATTTGATGTTACTGACGTGGATATATATTATTTGTTAATTTCATATATGTCTCCCTTTGATGTGTAAGGCTGACTAAGATGTTGTATAATCTACACATAACTTATACATCACATGATGTAAGTTAGTACTTTATATATTTATTTTCAATATTAAAAATGAAAAAGTGTTAATGACTTAATGATAAAGTGCATGAGAAAACTATTATTAATGATTTCTTTATTGTCGAATGAAATTATAGAATTAGGGTTTCATTAACAAATAAGAGACGTAGCACCAAACTCAAAATAATGCATAAAGTGATAAATCTAACTATTGATAGTTGCTATTCGCAAGTTGCAAGGAGCATCTCAATTATTATTTCTTTAACTTTAATTAAGTTTCAATGCTTAACTAAACAAAACACCAAAATTAGCTAACCATATGTTCTAAGTACCCATGGGAATTACGACACGTGTCTATGTCGTAGTTGTTCAAGTCTCACCTACTTTATAGTCATAATTAAATAGCCATGTGAAGTGTAACAAGAATACATTTTTTTTTATAAACTACACATTTTTTTCTTGCAAAGCAATATTCAAATAAAACTTGTTACGTTGAATTAAATTTAATGCCGAATATATTTTTATATATAGATCGTAAAATTAATTCCAAAACTTAAAAATTTAATTAATTTTTCTTTTATATTCACAAACACACAATCAAAACTAATTCTATAAATAAACATGATATTTTATCAAATAAACTTGTTTTGGTTTTCTTTCTAAATAACATACATGCTATTGAATATAGAACATATTTATTATTTGCAAATAAATTTCTTATAATATTATCTAGTGCATAAGCTATAAAAAGTTCATGGTTATAAGTTATAACCCGATTTAATATTCCACTTACTCTAAAAGTCTAAAGAGAAACCAAAGTTCTACACTCTAATATATAAAATAAAGATCACGTAAACGTAAGAAAATCTTATATATATATATATGATATGCATGGCGAGTTGACGACCTTTCACGACCACATCTTTCTTTTTGATTTTTCTATTTCTCACTCTTATCCACTTATTCCCCTAATTTATCCTATATTATAATAATAAGACTTCCTTTCATATGAAAAAGAGACCATAAACTAAAAAGTATAAACTGATGAGGATCAACTATATGTTTTAGCTTTTGGTCAGTTCCATTTCAAATCAATTTCTATATATTTATTTATCTTAGATATAAATATATAATATATAGTCCCACAACTATATTATATTATTAGAAAAAACTTTTTCTGCAAAACCATCGTAGACAAAACAATGGATCGCAAATCCAGCAAAAGATATTATCCCACATTAGTCATACGCGTAAATGACCTCTTTAAATAGTTTGGTAGAAATTTAAATATTTTTTTAGTTAAGTTGAACTTTCTTCACAAAACTTTAACAAAAATATAAAAACTGGCTTTACAAAGAGAGTTATATGTATTTAAGTTAAACTAGCTTATGTTATTTGTGTTTACATGTTGTTAATCAATTTCACCAAGTATCTACGTAGCACTATAAATTGATGACGAAGTCACTATTAGCAGCTAAACTTAAGCTAAACCCTTTATGGTCTTATACATAAATGAATAACTGGGATCGATCGATACCTTACATACCATGAATAAAGCCCCATCATACATTCATACTCTTCATGAGTAGTCTCATAATCAACACCATCCTCAGCTTCTCTATCATAATCTACACAACGTTTCATCACATTGATGATAACTATATAAGCAGAGGGACAAAATATAATTCAGTTAACGTGAAATGTGGTCATGTGGGATTAAGATATATTTCTTGGAATCGTAGCTGTGAGAGGATACGTACCCTAGCTTCGCCGGAGCTCGATTAGAAACGATTGGAAGGAGACGAAATCGTCAAAGGGATTAAAGAAGCGGGTGATAGATAATACATGCGGGTTATTTATAGAGATTTATAACCGACCCGAATTAGAAAACCGATCCAAACCAAACAAACTGTATCCAAAATCAAGACACCAATCTTTTCTTAAATCAATTTAAACCAGATTCTTCTTTTCCTCTTGTATAATCTCTATACTGAGTATAAGTGAGTAATAATAGTATCTAAAGAATTTTTATTTCAAATAATTTCTATTAATATTAAAAATTTAATTTATTAATTATCTGATAAATAAAACCAATTTTTTAAAAAATTTTAAAATAGCCAAAACATGGTCAATCCCTAACAACCACCTTTTTTTCAATATCTCTGTCCGGCTTTTAATATTAAGCGGACGGGAATAACAACGCAATATATTTGAATTAGACGGCGTCTCCCCATTTTCACTATATTAGCCGTTTGAATATATTAAAGAAAAATAAAATAAGCTGTTATTACAAAACTACCCTCTACTTGTTTAATTTATTACATAAAAAAATCCAATTTCTAAATTCAAATTCAAATTCCGCCTCAAAGTACAAAATAAAAGATGCAATCTCAGCCGTCCGTTTCATCCTCTTGTTTGTTTTACACCCCTTTCTTTCTCCGTCCCGCTTTACTGCCGAAATCATGCAAATCTAAGATATAGAATTATAGAAAGAGCGATTGAGTGAGTAAGAAACAGAGAGAACTCTTCAGCAGCTCGATAAATTTTGGATTTTGTTGCTCAGTTCATTACACAGGTGAGAAAATTTTCATTTTGTTTTACTGTAATGTGTAAACCCAAAACGAGCTACTTCTTAGCTTTAGCTATGAATTCCAAGTTTCTAAATTCATCATTCTCTCGATGTTGATTTTGTGAATTCTGAACTGGGGTTTTATCTAATTTTGGTTTCAGATCAGTGTATAATGTCCCGTAGAGATTCCAGCAAGTACGATGAAATCGAGAATGTTCCTGAAAATATCCGACCTTTACTTTTATCTCAAACCAGCAATGACGAAAAGGATTCTTCAAGTAAGATCGATCAAACTCCGTCTAAACCTAGAGCCAAAAACCCAGATCCAGCATTACCTTTACGAACGCCTGATAAGTATCGATCAGCGACCTTCTCTAAGAATCGGTTTGGTTGGGGAGATAAGTGTGATTCTATCACAAATACCAATGTGATTTCGTTGAATACGACTCCTAAAACTGGTAGAGTTGTTGGGAGAGCTAATTCAGAGACTAGTTCAACTCAGAATACGCCTATTAAGAGTGTATCTAAGCCTCCAGGATCTTGTTACAGAGGGAAGCTTGATGGTACAGTATCTGTTAGAGCTGGTGGCTATGCTTCGTTGTATAAAGGGTTGTCTACTACTTCTGGGCAAGTTTCAGCAGTTGTTAATTCGGTTGAAGTCCCTCACTTTAACCTTAAGGAGGATCCATCTTTCTGGATGGATCACAATGTTCAGGTAGCTATTTGTTCCTGTGGTCTACTCTCTTTCCTTCTGGGGTTATTGAATTGCATTTACTCGTTTTAACTGCACCAAAAAGCTGTTTCTTTTTATAAAAATGTCTATTTTGTTTTCACATTTTAATTTTTAAGAAAAAGCATTGGACTGTTGATTAGATGAAGAATTTTCAGCTATTGTGGTTAAGTGGAAAGCCTAAATAGTTGTTGAACATATTGCAGATTCTTATACGTGTCCGACCACTTAATAGCATGGAGAAGAGTACAAATGGGTATAGTAGGTGCTTAAAGCAAGAAAATTCGCAATGTGTAGCATGGATTGGACAACCAGAAACACGATTTCTATTTGATCATGTGGCTTGTGAGACAATTGACCAGGTAAGACTCAGATACAAAGCTGAAAATTTGGTATCCTTCTCTTCATATAGATGAAGTTTTTCTTTTCGCATCTTAAATTTGTAGGAAACCCTTTTCCGGGTAGCCGGTCTGCCCATGGTGGAAAATTGCTTGTCTGGTTACAACAGCTGTATCTTTGCATATGGCCAGGTATATTCTTCTATCATTTTAGAGATGGATTATGAGAATGATCTACTACCTCTGGTCCATGCTCAAGTTTTAAACTTTAGCAAGTTTATTTCTGTTAAGCATTTTTAGGTAATTTGGAGACCCTATCCTTGCTGAGGATACTAATGCCAATTTCCTGTCCTCTTTAAGAAATCATTTGAAAATCCTTACAATGCTATACTGAGATGAGATAGTCAAAGTTTCCAGAATAGGACTGTGTGGGGATAGTTTCTTACTTTGGAATTGTTGTTTTTTTTCAGTTCCTAACTTGTAGTAATTTGTTGGAATTGTGCAGACAGGGAGTGGAAAAACATATACAATGCTTGGGGAAGTCGGTGATTTAGAAGTTAAACCAAGTCCCAACAGAGGAATGATGCCACGGATATTTGAATTTTTATTTGCAAGAATACAAGCTGTAATTCTCTTAGATAATGCGTTTTCCATTTCAATTACAGAGATATTCTAACTTTGCTGCTTACATCTTTCTGATTTGTCCTTGTTGCAGGAGGAAGAGAGCAGAAGAGACGAGAGACTTAAATACAATTGCAAATGTTCTTTCCTTGAGATTTACAATGAACAAATCACAGACCTTCTTGAACCATCTTCAACAAATTTGCAGGTAACTTTTATATTAGTTTTTTGGTGGAAGTGCATAGATGTACAAGGCTAAGTTTGCTAATGTGTTTTCTCTTATTAGCTTCGAGAGGATATTAAGAGTGGTGTCTATGTGGAAAATCTCACTGAGTTTGAAGTACAAAGTGTTCAAGACATCTTAGGGCTTATCACACAGGTTAGTACGGCTGTCTCCCAACATTTTTGTTTTATGTGTAAGGTTCCTGAAATCTTACCTGTGGTACAATAGGGTTCGTTGAATAGAAAAGTTGGAGCCACAAATATGAACAGAGAGAGCAGCAGATCACATAGTGTATTTACATGCGTGATTGAGAGCAGATGGGAAAAAGACTCGACAACTAATATGCGTTTTGCAAGAATGAACCTAGTTGATCTCGCTGGATCAGAGAGGTAACTATTGTGCGTTAGCTTGATATTGCCTTAGAAACCTCTTCTAAAATATGCATTCTGTAACAGGCAGAAGACTTCTGGTGCTGAGGGTGACCGCCTAAAAGAAGCTGCTAGTATCAATAAATCATTGTCTACACTAGGGTAAAGATGAAATAGTTAAATTCCAGGCATAACTTATTTTCTCAATTAGCTGTTATGTTAAATTTTGCTATTTGTTGTTATTATTGATTGCAGGCATGTAATTATGGTTCTTGTGGATGTTGCTAATGGTAAACCAAGGCATATTCCATATCGTGATTCCAGGCTGACATTTCTTCTTCAGGTTAAATCTAAATTCATTGACTTTCTTTGCTTAAGTTGCAATCTATCCCTTCATGGCATTATAAGCGGTACTTATTTCATCTATAGGACTCATTGGGTGGCAATTCTAAAACAATGATCATTGCTAATGCCAGTCCTTCAGTCAGGTATCCTTTCAACGCTAACTTGATCTAGTGTTACATTAACTCTTACAGTCAGTAAAAAAGTTCAACTTATCAATTCCATTGTTTATCACTGGCAGTTGTGCAGCGGAGACACTAAACACTCTTAAATTTGCTCAGAGAGCAAAACTAATCCAGAATAATGTAAGTTTGTTTTGTTATCGATATGTAGTTTTTGAGGGAGATAAATCATGAATAAGCTTGAATAAACATTATGTTTCAAATTCTTTAGGCTGTGGTCAATGAAGATTCCAATGAAGATGTCTTGAAACTACGCCGTCAAATCCGACTATTAAAGGTTTTAACATTGAAAATATCACTAGGTGCTCTATATGTGAAGCTGTAAATAAGGTAGCTAAGGCGTTTTTTTTGTGTGGAACAGGAAGAACTTTCACTCCTCAAGCGCCAGAATATCTCCAGAGCGTTGTCATTTGGATCAGCAACAGCCAACTTTGTGGAATTCCAAGTCGATTCTCCATCAAGGGAATTGCAGGAGACAGGACAGCAGCAGGCTGGTAACTTGCTTGCATATGAATCTGGTGGCTGTGTAAGGATGTCTAGAAAGCAGGTATAGTAACTTTGAGGAATTTTAATGCATTAGTGAGGATGTTAGGCATTAGTGAGGACTCATATGCCTCTGCCTTGTGATTCCACTAAACATCTATATATGTCAGTTGAAATCTTTGGAGATAACACTTGCTGGCTCATTGAGAAGAGAACATGTGGCTGATGCTTCAATTAAAAAGCTTGAAGCTGAGATAGAGCATCTAAACCGTTTGGTAATTATTTTTTCTCCTACATTGCTGCCAATTCCACTTATGTTTAAGACATCGCCTG
Source organism: Leavenworthia alabamica (assembly GCA_000411055.1). Lineage (NCBI taxonomy): Eukaryota > Viridiplantae > Streptophyta > Magnoliopsida > Brassicales > Brassicaceae > Leavenworthia > Leavenworthia alabamica. The sequence goes on along the minus strand of KE159150.1, from coordinate 73,662 downwards.
AATCTATTTGTGCCAATCTATCTTTAGGTTCGACAAAGAGAGGAAGATACTAGGAGCACAAAAATGATGCTCAGGTTTCGAGAAGACAAGATACAGAGGCTGGAATCACTTCTTGGCAACGAAATATCTGCAGATTCTTTTTTGCTGGAAGAGAATAAAGTGTTGTCAGAAGAGATTCAGTTGCTTCAAGCTAAAATTGATAAAAATCCTGAATTGACTCGCTTTGCCCTGGAAAACATAAGGCTTCTGGACCAGCTTAGAAGGTAATAAATCTTCAGTAAACGACTAACGCTGAACTAAAATAAATGTGTGTGTTTTCTTTCAAGTTCTGTTTTTATGGTACTTGCAGATTTCAAGAGTTTTATGAGGAAGGTGAGAGAGAAATTCTACAGGGTGAAGTTTCAAATCTACGAAATCAGGTGTCTCTAGTTAGCACAGTATCCTATAGATGCATTTTTCTTTCGTTTACCACGTCATACTTAACCCTAGCTACTGATTTTGCAGCTCTTCCAGTTTCTCGATGAAAAGTCTGACTGCCAAAAACATGCTGATGGTGCAATAGAGCCACAGGTTTACATCTGTTTACCTCTTTACACACATTAAATGTCTCTAAATATCCACAAGGATCGTGCATCACTGGTTGCATATCATTTGTCCTGTTTTATTTTCTATTTTGTTCTAAAGGATTTTGGTCTTTCCATGGCGCAGGGTGCATTATGTATTAGCAAAGAAAATTACTCTCTACAGGAGGAGGTTAAATCACTTTCTTGCTCAGAAGTCATTCTCCTGTTTCTTTTCCAATCTATCTTTTCAATTTCAATTTTGATGCCTTTTTTTCTTTTCAGTTAAAGAAGACTTGTAACGAGCTTGAGAAATGCAGAAGTAACCTTAGTTCTTGCCTAGAAGAGAATGCCAAGCTTAGTAGGTTAGCAATCTGATTAATCATTCTTGTTGGTTTCTTTATGTATAGCCAAATGAGATCTCATTTTCTCCGTAGCCATGATAAACTTACTCGCCCATCTTCTGCAGAGAAATCCATGATCTACAGGCTATGGTCAGCGATATCAGAGCTTTTACACCTGATGAACATAGCACTGTGAACAAAAAGAAGGTCTGCACAACCATCTGTAATATTGTTTCTCCAGGTTACCCTTGAGCATTTTCACTTAATAGTCGGATATTGCTAAAACATTGCAGGCTCTGTTGGGAAGTCAGAATGTTGAGCAGCACGAAACGCTTGCTGGTCAGCAGGTTAGTTTTGCGGAAGAAATCATCAAGCTGCAGCTTGATTTGGATGTACTGAAAATTATACACGATGAGGAAAGAACACTACGTGGTGATATAGAGGCACAGGCAGTTAGATTGAAATTTGATAATGGAGAGTTGAAGGAGCAACTACTTTTGATGAGCAAACAGCAAGAAAATGTAAACAGTCAGCTGGGGGAGACAAAGTCTGTAGTTGAAGCTCTTGAATCGCAAAACATTATGTTGATCCAAGAAGCAATAGAACTGAGGAGAATAATGGAGAACTACATTGAGCTTTTACAAAAGCAAGAACTTGGCATCCCAGAAATAAAGTCCAAACAGTGCAATGAGTTCAAAGATAACCCTGCAGAGGACAGTGCAATTGATGCAAAGTTCAAAAAGATGCAAGCATCGCTTGAAAAAGCTAAGCGGTTGAACATGTTGTACAAGAGTGATATAGCTTCTAAGGCATGTGGTGATGAAGAAATGGACGAAGTTCACAAGCAAGCAGAAGCTGCAACTGCCGAGGTGATTGTCTGTTTGCAGAATGAGCTTGAAGTTCTTCAGAAGGAGGTCAATGATTTCCATTCAAAAGAAAACGTGACTGAAAAGCAGGTACAAATTTTAAAAGTTCAGATGGAGGAGCTGCATGATAACTTACGAGACATGACCATGGAGAATGAGCAGTTGCAAGAAGAGCTCAGAGGCAAAGACATGGAACTACAGATAATATCTAATGAAATGGAACTTCTCACATCTGAGCTTGAAGAAATTCTGCTTAACGGAAATGAAGGCCTTACAGATGCGTGTTACCAGGCAGATATAATTTCGGGTTCTTTACCAGATAAAAGGATATGGATATCTGAACAGGTTGGAGGATTAACAAGAACAATTTCTGAGAGAGAATTAATGATTGAAGATCTTGAAAATTGTTTAGAGGATGCCAATAAAAAGCGATGTGATATAGAATCCATGTTGAAGTCTCTTAGAGGGGCAGCAATAGTAATGAATGAAGCGCACCAGAGAGAGTATGAGGAAAAGGAGACACATGTCCTCCTCTTGAAATCGCAGTTGTGCACAAAAACAGAGACCATATCACGGCTTCAAGAGAAGCTCAAGATTGCTGAAATGTTGATTTATGAAGCATCACAGTGTGCAACAGCTTCTCTAGTAATTGTCAACCGATATTCTGAGGTAACTGAATCCCTTAATTTTGAGTTGAAGCAAAAAGATTCCCAGCTTCAGGAATCAGATGGAACAATTCTTTCTTTGAAGAATCAAGTACTAGATTTGGAAGCAGCCTGTAAGGAATTTAGGGACAAACTTTTGGAGGAAGAAAACAATGCTTCTGCTATGGAAAAAAAGCTTGAAGAAATGGAGGAGACTGGCATTTCGGCAATGAAAGAGAGGCTTTCTGAGCTCAAGAGTGGTGTATCTGGACTGAGATCATGCATAAACATGTGTCAAGAACATAACAAATACACTGAAACGGAGAATTCAGTAGGTTCTCCAGCCCACTGTAGTGAAGGACAGGTGTGCTGCAAGTTTCTTATTTTGATGATCATGCTTTATATGTATAATATTGTGCTTAGTCCTTACTTGAATTTTTTTAATACAGGAACTTGGAAGGAATGTAGATGTCTCCTCTTGCATAGAGAAGACTCCGAACAACAATCATATGGAGTCCATGAGATTTAGCAACAAGGTGTCTAGTGAGAAAGGTAAAGTGATTATACTGCTAAAGCAAGAAATGGAATCTGCACTCGTAAGCTTGAAGGAGGTTCAGTTTGAGATGGCCAAACTCCAGGATGAGAAGGAAGAGCTAAAGGCGTCTGAGGAAAGAAGCTTAAGCAACTTGAACGATCTTGCTGGACAGTTGTGCAACCTTGAAACTGTGATGAATAACCTGGAAGAACAATATGAGCACAAGATGCAAGTCACAGATCATAAACTTAAGGCAAGTAGCTGTTTATTTTGTCCCTTTCAAGTTTTCTTTTTCTCATTCTGAGGCATATGGGACTGTAATGGTTTCACCTATTATTTACATTGTCTCTCCGATGCTATGATTTTCTTTCTTTTCCCTGAATTTCTTACACTATTTTACAGAATTTGGAGCACGAATTAGCTAAGATGAAGATAGAGGCTGAGCAGGAATATGTAGAGAACTTGTGTGCTCACAAGAAATTTGAGGAGGCTCAAGGGATTATTAGAGAAGCAGATATCACGATCAACGAGCTTATAACAGCAAACAAAAAGATGAAATATGATCTGGAAGAACAGAAGAAAAGAGAAATCAGCTTGGTTGGAGAGAGAAACTCCTTAGTTGACAAGCTGCTGGAGTTGGAATCCATAAATGTCAAAGAAAATGAGAAACTCGAGCACCTTGAGAAGCTATTCGAGGCAAGTTTGATGGAAACAGAAAATCTTGTCGAAGAGCTGGAAACTGTTGTCAGAAAATTACAAGATGAGTCATCTGACGCATTGACTGGCATGGCCAATGATTTATCTGACTTGAAGTCCTGGGTTTCAGAAACAAAGTCAGTTGAATTGATCGTGGAGGATATCTGGTCAGAAATAATCATGAAGGATTGTGCTCTCTCAGTTCTACACCTATGCCATATGGGGTTTTTGTTAGAAACAGTTACAGGGATCAATAACGAAAATGTTCTGCTTCAACGTGATCTGTGTTCATCAAACTCTTCCATAGCCGGATTAAGAGAGAACAATCTAACATTAAAACGGGAGCTAGAAATGTTTACAAATCTGAATGGTAAACTATTGGCTGATATGAAGAATGGTTTTGAGAGAATTTCAAGAAATGAAGAGGCAACTAATCTGCTTACTACAAAATTAAGCAATCTTGAGCAGAAAATTTCAGGTTTACAAAACCAGGAGGAGCTGATGTTGCAAAGATCTAACAGCATTGGGTCTCAGCTTGATATTTTGATAAAAGAAATAGATTTGAGCAATGGGAACCTTGCACAAACTCTGTTGGACCACGAACTACATCTGAATCAGAAAGCTGATTTCTTTGACACTGAAGTTCAGCTTTATTTAATGGATCTTTTCTCAAAGGATATTGAATCACTTGTTCTGGTGACAACAATAAAAGAATATTCTTCTTGTCTAGCAGTTGTGAATAGAGAGCTTCTTGATCATTATGCCATCGTTGAGGATCTTAAAGAGAAACTGTTCGTTTCCCAAGTGGAAAGTGAGCTCAAAGACCTATGTGTGGATGATAACAAATTGGAGATGGTTTCAATGAAACAAAAGCTGACTGAAGCACAAAGTAAAATCAAGGATCTCTCAGCGGATCTTGATTACAATGTGCGAAAAATTGCTGAAATGGACGAAGCAAACAAGGTTTTTGTTACTGGTCTACAGCAAGAATTGGCAAAGAAATCTTCTGAACTTCACAGTCTTGAAAATTCGCAGTCAGTCACTGCAGAAGAATTGGTTATGAAAGAAAGGGATAAACAATTTTATGCTGACGCTGTCAGTTCGTTGAAGAGTGAAAACACCTCCCTTAAGCACAGGATTGTACATTTTGGTGAAGATCAATTCAAAGCATTAGATGTGATGAGGTTAAGCATTGCCAAGTGCACACATCTAGCTGAAGAGAGCAGGATAATGGAGAAACTAACTAGAGACGGTCTGGTTATTTCTGATAAAATGTTCCAACTGATATGTGAAAATATCAATAAGGCTTCGGAATTTGAAGATACTGTTCAATCTTTGCAGATTGATGTACAAGACTTAGTGTCTGAGAATCTGAATCTCCAGGATGAGCTTTTGAGAAAGGATGATGTTTTAAAGGGGTTGTCTTTTGACCTCAGCCTACTACAAGAGTCTGCTTCTAATTCAAGGGACAAGAAAGATGAAACAAAAGAAATCATGGTTCAAGTTGAAGCTTTAGAAAAGACACTGGCTTTGAAAACCGCTGAACTAGATGAAGCTGTTTCTCAGTCCCAATTGCTTGAACTTCAGCTGCAAGAGAGCAAGGAGATTATCTGCCACCTTAGAGTTGATAATGAAAATGCAAGGCGGTGCCACATAAAGCTGTCAGCGGAGAATAAACAAATTAGAGCAGAAGCTAACGATCTCTTGACAGAGAAAAGCTCTCTGGAGGAAGAGCTGATCCAGACAAAGAAAGTATTGGAGAGTATGGAGATGGAACTCTTTAATCTAAGAACTGCTCTCGGACAATTGAATGATACAGTTGATATTACTCAGAAAAAAATGAATGAGACGATTGATGACAGGGATGATCTCCAAGATGAGGTTTTATATCTAAAAGAAGAACTTGGGAAGATGAAAAGTGAGGCTAAAGATATAGAAGTTAGGTACATAGAAGCCCAAGAGGTAGACAACACTGTCAGACTTGACATAGAATGTCCATTTTCTCATTCCTTTTTGCAATGCTTACTAAATTTTGTTTGTACTCTGCTCACAGATTGCAGAATCAAGAAAGATATATGCTGATCAGAGAGAAGAAGAAGTGAAGCTATTAGAGGGATCAGTTGAGAAACTTGAGTATACTATTAATTTACTTGAAAACAAGGTTAGAACTAATCATTATTACTATGTAGCAGCTTAGTTTAGTCATTGTGTTTAATTTTCTGATGGAGGCGTATTTCAATAGGTTAACGTTGTCAAAGGTGAAGCTGAAAGACAGCGGTTTCAAAGAGAGGAGCTGGAGATGGAGCTTCATACCATACGCCAACAGATGGAAAGTGCCAGAAATGCTGATGGGGAAATGAAAAGGTTAGAAACAATGCAGCATAGGAAAATAGGTATATGTATGTTCAAAGCAACTCATTTGCTATTTTGTATGGTCAAAGGATTTTAGATGAAAAGCATATGGATCTTGAGGAAGCTAAAAAGCATATAGAAGCGCTTGAGAGAAGCACAGTTGACCAAAAGACCGAGGTAACAGCATTTTCATCTTGATAAGCTACGGATTCTTAAAGACAGTCTCATAGCTTCTGATGGTATATGTATGTTTACTCCGCAACAGATTACTCAACTCACTGCGCATATCTCGGAATTAAATTTGCATGCAGAGGCTCAGGCTAGAGAATACATGCACAAGGTAAAGATGATTAAATGATAAGCTTCAATAGTTTTCTAAAAAGATTGGCATTTACTTTGACTGATCCACTCCAAGCAGTTCAAGGAATTGGAGACAATGGCTGAGCAAGTAAAGCCAGAAACCCATGTTTCTCAAGCTATAGATTCTTCATTGAGTAAAGGTTCAGGGAAGCCTCGGGGTTCTGGCTCTCCTTTCAGATGCATAGGGTTGGGAATTGCACAACAAATGAGATCTGAGAAAGATGAGGAGCTTGTTGCTGCAAGGCTACGAATTGAGGAGCTTGAAACTGTAATTGCAACCCGGCAGAAAGAGGTAACTAGATGAAACTTTATCTATATGTTGCATGGAAAACGTTTGGAATCCATATGGTGTTTATTTTCTAATCTAGTGTTTCTGCTCTCAGATATTTTTATTGAATTCAAAACTCGCCAAAGTGGATAGCATGACTCATGATATTAATCGAGTTTTGCTAGGAGTAAGACAGAATGTGACAAATTGTGCAGTAAGTATTTTCTTGCCCATGTTATGTAGTTTTTACATGGTTTTCTGCTTCTGCAATAAATAAAGAACTACATCTTTGATCTCAGTGGAACCTGGTTATATTAGTCATTGTGCTGTTGTTCCTCAGTGGGGAAACTGGTTAACGGTAACTAAAGTTATCAGTCAATGTCATTTTTTCCTTCTTCCGCATTTTTTCAGTCATTCTTGGATAGTCAGCAAGTATTAAAGATGGCAGAGATGCTTCAACTTAATAGTTCAGATTCAAGAGAAAGGGTAATTTTCTTTGGATATAACTCTAGCCAGGAAGAACGATTAATATTGTGCTACTATAATCAAACATCTATTGTCTTTAATGTTCTGATATAGGATTCTGAAGTCTCTCATCTCAAGAAGCAACTCAATGAATATAATGAGGAAAGGCAAATGTAAGCAATTGATGCACTCTGTCAAGTTTTTTCAATAGCAGAATTATGGGTGTTGGCTACTTCCAGATGTTTAATCATATTTTCTTTTACAATATCACGATGCAGATGGATAGAGGAAATGGAAGGAAAGCAGACGGATTTAGTTACTGCACAGATAAAACTCGAGGAACATAGGCAGCATGAACAGCTGCTTAAGAAAGAAAATGATTTACTTAAGGTTGAAAAATTAGGCACATTGACCCTGTAAATTGTTCAGTTATACTATTACGCATCTTCTCAAAAACGTATCTAAATCTTCTGACTTTCAACAGAAGGAGAATGTTAGTCATAAAAGAAAACTAGTGGAACTTGAAGGAGAAGTGAAGAAGCTAACGTCCCATCAAAACCCTGAGTGGAGAACTCGTGATCAAGCTCGAATCAAGGCAAGAAATCTCTAACTTCCAATTCTTGTCTGTGTATTTATGGATTAACCTTTTCTTTTGTCTCATATGCAACAGGAAGAAAACAATGTGTTGAAACTTCAGCTTGATGAACTCAATCTGAAGTTAAGACGAGCAGATGTGAGTGTTTCTCGTAATAAAGAAGAGCTTGCTTGGTACCGAGCATCTTCTGGAAATAATCAACATTCAAACTTTGACAAGACGCATCAGTTAAGTACACAACTGAAGGAAACCGAAGAAGATAGAATGCAACTTGCTCAGAAGCTATTACGTCTATGCACCAGTATCTTAAAGGTAAGAGGAACATTATAGTTTTTTCACTGTAATAAGCTCTGCAATACCGATGATCTTAAACTCCCCAACACAATGCATTCTAAATCACTTTGTGTGAACTCAAACTATCCCCAGGTAGCAGGTGTAACAGGAGATGATATTACAGACATAAACCCTGAAGTTGCTGAAGAGGCACTTGAACAGCTCAAGACAAAACTTAGTTTACTTGAAAGTGAACTACACCAAGTTAGATCAAAGGTAAGATATATTATCATTTAAAGCTTCAAACCACGTTAGAGTTTCACAAATAAGTGTTAATTAAGATAGGCTTGTGAAAAAACTTGATGCAGGGAAAAACAAAGAGCAGAAGAGGTAGAAATCATGAGACAAAGATGGTTTCGATGCCTTCGCCTCGAAGATCATGGAGCCAAAGTCCAAGAAGGATGTCTCAGGTTCCTTTTTTCACTTCTTTAGACAGGTGAAAGAATGAGATGTTTGTATAAGAAATATACGCCGAGCGTAGAATTATTAATGTTTAATGTAATTGTTATACTTGATTGGTAAATAATAAACTATAAACAAATGTTAACGAAAAATAATTATATGAACTATTATAGTAGTAAATAGTCATTATTGAACACCTACGCATAATTAAGGAAATCACAATAGTTTGGGCCACTTGGGCCGTACTGTTTTGAGTTCGTTTTACTTTTGACGAAAAAAGAAAAGTCATGGAAAAAGGGAAAAGGAACAAGTGACTAAACGACGCCGTTAAAGTTATATAGAATTCCATAAATACCCTTTCTCTAGTTGCCTCACAGAATCAGTTTCGCTTTCACCAGCCGCTTCGTCTATTTTTCTTTCTAAGTTAACGGAAAAAATGGTATCCGACTTGGACCTCGTGACCCGACTCCGAGAAATTCTGGGTAGCTCCGACTTAGACACAGCGACTCCAGCAAGCGTCCGTCGTCAGTTAGAAAAAGATTTTGATATCGACTTGACAGATAAAAAAGCCTTCATTAGAGATCAAATCGATGCTTTTCTCGAGAGCAATGACGCAGTTGAAGATAAACCAGATAGCCCTATTCTAAAAGAAGAAGAAGATGCTAATGCCGACGATATCACCCAACTCAAGGCAGAAATTGAAGACGACGAAGGGTAATTACTCTTTGTACTACTGATCGTGGTTTATAATGTCAAAATTGGATTTTTGATTGAACCAATCGAAAATGTTTCTGATGAATTTTAAAATTGTTGGGATTAGTTTGTATTAACTGAAACTGATTAAATACATATACTTGATGTTGTTAGGCCAGTAAAAGCTAAGAAACGAGGTGGTGGCTTTACCAAAGTATGTCAGCTTTCTCCAAAACTTGAGAAGCTTGTTGGAACATCGCAATTAGCTCGAACCGAGGTTTTTGTTTTTGTTATCTTTGTTTCTGCCATGTAGTTGGAGCAACATTTTAATTCATTCTTTTGTGTTATGTGTGTGTGCCTATATATGTCAGGTTGTGAAGAAAATGTGGGCTTATATCCGAGAGAACGATTTGCAAGACCCAAAGGATAGGAGGAAGATTGTGTGTGATGAGTTGCTGCATTCATTGTTCCGTGTTAAGACCATTAATATGTTTCAAATGAACAAGGCTTTAACCAAGCATATTTGGCCCTTAGGTGATGAAAATGGTAATTTTCCTTGTCATATATATTCAGCATTCACAATTTTGAAAAGGATTTGATAGAATGTCTTTCTGAATTTTCATGATCTTAATGCTTCTGGTACAGTCTTATTGGACTGCATGATATTTATATTTATCCGTAGTCTTCCTGTTCAGTTGGCTAATGACCTTAATTTGTTTTTCCAGGGTGTGTTAAAGAAGAAGATGAAGATGAAGACGAGACATCGGATGGAACAGACGAGAAAGGGCAGCAAAATGAAGAAGTGGAAGAGAATAACGAAGAAGAAAATGAAGATGGGGAGGATGGGGCAGTTAGGAGTTTGCGGAAACGAAAGAGAAAAAAGTTAGTTTTCTCTTTCTCTCTCAGTTCTTGTATTTCCACCATCATGATGCCCATAAACTAAGTTTCCTTTATCAAATAGGCCAGCCAAGTCGGTGGAGAAGCCCAAGAGAAAAGGAGGCGGCGGCTTTACCAAAGTTTGTAGCCTCTCGCCAGAGCTTCAGGCTTTTACTGGGGTGATAGAATTAGCCAGGACAGAGGTACACCGTACACTCGAGTGAAATGGTTCTTGTTTGTTCGATAACTCAACCTTTTGAGACTAAATTTCCAAGCTACTTGTCTTTCTTAATCAAATTGTTTTGACATTTTGTTCTGGTGAATGGTTTCAGGTGGTGAAATTGCTTTGGAAGTACATAAAGGAGAACAATTTACAAGATCCAAATGATAAACGCACAATAATATGTGATGAATCATTGCGATCTCTGTTCCCTATGGAGTCCATCAATATGTTTCAAATGAATAAACTTCTAACCAAGCACATATGGCCATTAGAGGATAATGCAGGTATTTGAAGACTGAAATCTTCTACCATATCCTAGAAGCCATCTTTTCCCAGTTTAGGCTTCTTAACCAGAAATTAATTGTTGTGTTCTCTGTTTTAGGAGAATCAGTAAGCTCTAACTCTCCCAAGAATGGAAAGCAAAAAATGGAATCCGATGGAGGTAAGAAAGCTAGATGAATTTCAATTTGTCCTCTTTTTCCATATAAACAATGCATATACATTTGGTTAGACACAGAGAGTGAAGAACCAAGCGAGAAAGATAAAAAGCAGAAGAAAGAAGATTGTGTTCTTCTTGCTTCCCTTCCACTTTCAGATGGTCTTGTCAAGTTCTTAGGTAATGGAGAAAGCTCGTTGTCGAGGGCGGATGTGGTAAAGAGATTGTGGGAGTACATAAAACAGAATGATCTTCAGGTATGTCATTTGCTTTCATTACTTTGGTGTTTTTTTCTTACTTATTTAGACCTTTTACATAACTTTAGGATCCTTCTGACAAGAGGAGAATCATATGTGATGAGAAGCTGAAAGAACTCTTTGAAGTTGAGTCATTCGAAGACTTGTCCGTCTCAAAACTTCTGACCAACCACTTCATTAAGACTGAACAATGACTCCAAAGCCTGTTTTGGAAGTGGCCAGTTTTGACATAGTTCTCCAAAACGTCGGTTTGATTTCCTGGACAGGTTTATTTAAATCAGTAGAGGTCAGCTCAGGACTTGAAGCAGAACAAAGCCATGGCCTTTATTTAACACTTGTAAGCATTGCGTTTTCTGAATTTGCTTGCAAGTGTCATTCTGGTATATATAGTGACAAAAACTTGATTCAAGCATAAGATATGTTTTAAGACCAAATGAATTGTTTAGTTTATTTCCTTTTTCACTATAAAAAGTAAAAAAAAGATAATTAAGGATCTCACTTCTATGGAAATTTAAACAAAAAAATAACCTACATTATACATTCCATTTTTTGGCAGATAAATCAATCTTGTGATTTGAACCGAAAATTCATAAACCAAACCGGAACCGAAGTTTTTAAATAGTAAATAGGTAACTAAAATAAAAATTTATATGAGATAGGAAAAATAAAGTGATTATTGTTATAAATACACACAGTCAAACATGGGCGCCTATTTTTCTCGTTAAAAATCCATAATTTGCGCGAAAAAACAAGGCTTCAAAAAATTTTCCATGTTTTGAAATTAATGGAAGAGTGAGAAAAATTCAATAAGAAGAAATCAAAACAAAACTACTTAGTTATTAATTTTTTCTTAGATTCAAAAATTTAACTTAAAAAACAAAAAATATTTGTTAGAGATTTTTTCAGAGTGAGAGGAAAATGGCGCAAATGCAACGAGATGAGGTAAAATCCGTCACAAAGGAAACAACCGAGAAGAAAGTAGTAGACGGAGGCGGTGGATCTTCCGGTACTCAGACAACGTCTTTCAAATTCAACGCTCAGGCGCCAGAATTCGTACCGCGATCACACACTACCACACCACCACCGCAGGTTCCTCCAATCTCCGGTTATTTCTACCCTTGTTTCCATTATAACGACGGTTGCATAGGAGGATGCGGTGGAGGAACCAGCGTTGGTTCTCAATCGTCAGATTGGATCTTCGTCGGAGGAGGAGATGATCCTGGACAGCATCAACACCTTCAAGATCCGGAAGCTAGTGCATTTTTAATTTTGAATCCAGCTGTTCAGTTTCCAGCTAATCAAAACTCATCTTCTTCCTCGAAGAATCTCCTCTCCGATGATCTCCGCCTTAAGATCGTCAAACAGGTCTTACAGATTCTATCTTCCATATTAATTAAAAGGTTTCATTGAATATAAATTTAAAAAAAACGTTATTCTGTTAATTAGTTAGCGTATATATATATTCACATAACAACCAAATAAATTAAACTTTTAGAAAACCTAACTTGACTCAGAAGAAACCGTTTATGGATTTAAATTAGGTTGAGTACCAGTTCACAGACATGAGTCTCTTAGCCAACGAGTCTATTTCAAAGCACATAAGCAAAGATCCTGAAGGTTATGGTAAGCCCTAATCATATATATATGTTTTCAACAAATCTGTAAAGATTCATATATATGTTTGTCTCTCTTTAAAACACAGTGCCAATATCTTATATCGCTTCAACTAAGAAGATCAAAGCTTTAACGAGTAATCACCACCTAGTTGTATTGGCTTTACGTTCCTCATCAAAGCTTGTAAGCTTATATTCTTTCTTTATTCTATAGTTACCTTGCCAACCAAGTTATATTATAAGATATTATAACAATTATATTATATAAGGTTGTGAGTGAAGATAGCAAGAAAGTTAAGCGTACAAGTCCATTTACTGATAGAGACAGAGAGGAATTACAGGTAAATTATTAAATAGTTTCATTGTATTTATAAATCTATTTATGTATAGTAATTAACTTGTAATTTTTTTGATTATGTGTAGGCACGAACTGTTGTTGCAGAAAATTTGCCAGATGATCACTCTTACCAGAACCTTGAGAAGATCTTTGGAGTTATCGGAAAGTAATTAATTAAGATTAAGTAGAATTTTACTTAATTAAAACAATATTTTGCTTCTTTTTCTAATTAATAAACAATAATTAACACTTGAGGATTTTTATATTAGCGTAAAAGCGATACGTATATGTCACCCTCCAGAATCCAACTCTTCTCGTCCAAAAGGAGATTTCTTGATGTGCAACAAAGTAAGTACTTAATCATATCATTTTGTGTTTCCTCTACTTAAAGAGCTTAACATATTATTATCTTGTTTTTTTAATCTAAAGATTCACGCTCTTATCGAGTATGACAACACTATTATAGCTGATAAAGCTGTAAGTACTAAAACCATTACTTTCAACTATCTTTGGTCGGTTTCGGTTCACAGCTATATATGTCTATTAGTTTCTGATACATAGCGAATGTGATGATCATACTAGGTTGAGAAGCTGAACGATGAAAGAAACTGGAGGAAAGGACTTCGTGTGAGGCTACTTCTTAGATGCTCGGTACGTTTATATATAATAATCATATATTACTAATTCATATCTCGTTCGAAACGCTCTGAAGTTAAATGTACGTGTAACAGCCTAAATCAGTCCTTAAGAACAGAAGAAACTTCGATGGTATCCTCATCGATGATGAAACACCTTCTTATGAATCAGGAGAAGACTCTCCACGTCTCCATCTAAACGAATCACACCTTGATAACGACGTTAGTGTTGTTTAAGATATAACCACACGAAATCTTTCCATATAGATAACCATTTAACTTCTTGCTTTGCACGTTAGGTTGATGACAACAATGTTAGTGGGCTGTGGGGAAAAGGGAGAGGAAAAGGACGAGGACGATCTCCAAGAAGCTATGGACTAGGAGTTGGAGTTGGAGGAGGAAGTCGTAGCTTCGGGAATGGGCTCGGAGTTAGCCTCGGGTTACCTAGCCTAGGGTTACATGAATCTTCGTCTCCTAAAACAGCAACAAAGGGACCAAGAATGCCTGATGGAACCAGAGGCTTCACAATGGGACGTGGCAAATCTTCATCCATCTCATTCTCACCTAATAATTAATCTCTAAATAATTCCCAACCACAACGACTACTATTTATTATATTAGAGTTAAAAGCTATAGAGTTTATTGACCAAATAATACAAATGGGTTGGCTTATCTAAGATGCCTTCACATAAACAATACATTTAGGCACATGACTTTGTGAGGAAGAAGCTATATAATGTGAACTACAGTTATTTGGGTAATTTATTTTTGTATGTTTTGATATATATATATATATTTTTTGTGAGATTAATTGAATAATGAAGGTTTTGTAGCATAAGGATTACAACACTGTGTATTTCAAACTTGAATTAGTGACTGGGAGATTAGTTCGAAACTATATAATCACTATTTTAGTTCTTTCTAAAGAAAACTGAAAAGATAAATGAGCTCATTAAAAGCTCATGATTCAACCTTACTACAGCTTAATTAAGCTTATCTAGTAACCTTATAGTCATGAAATTAAATTAATAATATCTTTATTAAAAGATTACTAATTTAAAATACAAACGTGGATAGGCACGTAATAAATGAAGTGGGCAATATATATTTCCATGAACCAAATTTAACCAAACATACAGTAACAGTTGACAGTAAGCAATTTCATAGATATTGTCTATAATAGTATATGTACTGAATTTACTGATCGATAGATAAAAATAAAAACCAAACTTTTATTTTTACGATCTCGTACATTATTCAAGAGAGACTATCAAAATCAAGAAGAGTTACTGAGAAAAAAACCTAAAGATGTGAAGCAAAGTATTTTGAATCTATTACACATATTGAAACTAATATACGTCATTAATTACACATCTTGTCCCGATTCAATGAAGCTGTTGGGATACATAACACCGACATTTTTGACAAGCAAATACATACAATCATCATATGATATTATTAATATAACGTAATCCGGTTTTTAAGAGCGAAATTATATGAATCTATAGTTAATTAGTAATAAATTTCAATTTAGCTTTCCTCGATGACTAGAGAACATAGTTTTACCACCAACCCACATGTTCCATTTCCAATAGTAAAAAGGTTACAATGGACCACGTTTTGTCTCAATGTTAAAAAAAATTAATACTGAAACAAACGCATGTAATATTGTAATGTATGGTCAATTTGTTTGGGATGTTGTGTTTATGAGTTTCGATGAGATTTTCTTCATATGACAATATCTTCAGCATTCACCAATATATGTTAACATTTGATTGGTTTGATATTCCTCTAATAGTATATAACAACAGACAAATATCAACAAGAAAAAGACAATAAAAATGATAAATAAAATTAAAAAATGTGAATGAATAGAAAAAAGAGCAAAAAATAGAAAGAATTAGCAAAAAGCAAACACCAATTACTAATACACATCTAACCTTTTGATGAAATGGAAGCAATATCACACCCGCAGATTCTGCCATGTGTCTTCTCTCTTCTCTACAGCTCACTTCTTCTTCTCTCTCTCTCAATTAAGACCAAACCAGAGTCCTTCCTTCAATGTCATTTGCTGTGATTCTCTTTAAGTCCAGACACAACTCTCTTTCTTCTTCTTATTCTGTCTTTTTGTTTTTTTATTTTTATTTTTCTTTAACCGGAGAAGAAGAGAATAGAAGATAATGGGAGGCTGTACTTCAAAGCCTTCCACCTCCGTCAAACCTAATCCTTACGCACCTAGAGACACAATTCCCCCAAATGACGATTCTACCCATGTTCCTTCCTCTCCTGCTGTAAAGGCTTCTCCTTTTTTCCCTTTTTACACGCCTAGCCCCGCCAGACACCGTCGTAACAAGAGCCGCGATGCCGGAGGAGGAGGAGAGAGTAAGAGCGTCACCAGCACTCCTCTCCGTCAGCTCGCGCGTGCTTTTCACCCTCCATCACCGGCGAAACATATACGAGATGTTTTGCGGCGAAGAAAAGCGAAGAAGGAAGCTACTCTATCAGCTACAAGGCAGCTGACGGATGAGGAGGAGGAGGTAGGATTGGACAAAAGATTTGGGTTTTCCAAGGAGTTTCATAGTAAGATGGAGTTAGGGGAAGAGATTGGAAGAGGGCATTTTGGATATACTTGCTCTGCTAAGTTCAAGAAAGGAGAGCTCAAAGATCATGAGGTTGCTGTTAAAGTCATCCCTAAATCTAAGGTCAAAATTTTACCTTTTTCCATCCTTTGATTGGCTCAAATGCTTCATTTCATTCTATTGTTACCTAAATTTTCAATTTTGTTAGTCTCGGCATATATACAGATGGGTTGAGTAATAGCTTAATCCATAATAGAGTGTTGCTCATAGTTTTTGGTTTAGCAGATGACATCTGCAATATCTATAGAAGATGTGAGAAGGGAAGTGAAAATACTACAGGCCTTATCTGGACATAAAAATTTAGTACAATTCTATGATGCATTCGAGGATAATGCTAACGTCTACATTGTTATGGAGTAAGACAAACCTTGTTATCTCAACACATATCATGTGCAATGTTGAATCAACTAGTGGAGATATCAGATTCTTAGTTTCTTGACTTGGGTTACTTCAAAATGTTAACCTGTGAATGAACATTTCCTTAACTTTCAGGTTATGTGGAGGTGGTGAACTCCTTGACAGGATTCTAGCAAGGTCTGGTGCTATGAAATTTTGTCAAGATTCTTCTCAGAGATGTTCTATTACATGTCTAACTATTTTGTATTCATCATTTCTTATAGAGGAGGAAAATACTCTGAAGATGATGCAAAAGTAGTTCTTATACAGATCCTTAACGTTGTAGCTTTCTGTCATCTCCAAGGAGTTGTTCATCGAGATCTAAAACCAGAGGTGAAACCGCACTTCCTTTTTTTCCCTTTCGAAAACATGAATGAAAGATCCTTGCTCTGTTTAATACCAATCTTTCATTGTTTCAGAACTTCTTGTACACTTCCAAGGAAGAGAACTCTCAATTGAAAGTCATAGATTTTGGCTTATCAGACTTTGTAAGACCAGACGAAAGATTAAATGATATAGTGGGAAGTGCATATTATGTAGCCCCTGAAGTTCTACACAGATCTTATACTACGGAAGCAGATGTATGGAGCATAGGAGTGATAGCATACATTCTCCTATGTGGTAGCAGGCCTTTTTGGGCAAGAACTGAATCAGGAATTTTCAGAGCAGTTCTAAAAGCTGATCCGAGTTTTGATGAACCTCCTTGGCCTTTGTTATCCTTTGAGGCAAAAGATTTTGTTAAGAGATTATTGTATAAGGACCCTCGGAAAAGAATGACAGCTTCTCAAGCTTTAAGTCAGTAAACTCTAAAACAATCTTTCTTTGATTATCATCTCATATAGAATCAGCCATTGAAGTTGCTTTACTCTTTTTTCGGTTCCTTACAGTGCATCCTTGGCTCGCGGGCTATAAGAAGATAAATATCCCATTTGATATTCTGATCTTCAAGCAGATCAAAGCGTACTTGAAATCTTCGTCTTTGCGCAAAGCTGCTTTGATGGTACAGAAATTGTAGCCTTTTGTATCCTCATTTTGTTATTAATTCTAACTCATATATTTTCTCCAGGCTCTGTCCAAGACATTAGTTACAGATGAACTTCTTTATCTGAAAACACAGTTTGCACTCTTAGGACCCAACAAAAATGGACTCATAACTTTGGATAGCATCAGATTGGTATGTACCTTCTCTTTCTCTCTGGTAGAGAACAAACAGCTCATTGGTAGATTTAATTTCTGTTGGACAGGCACTTGCTACAAATGCAACGGAAGCAATGAAGGAATCACGGTTCCCGGACTTTCTTGCGTTGGTATTGCCTCTTTTTTTCTGTTCTTGTACTTTTGCTTGCTATGTTTAGTATACAATACATGGTTGGTTAACAAAATTTTGCTGTTGGGAAATGACAGTTAAGTGGACTTCAATACAAAGGGATGGGTTTTGAAGAGTTTTGTGCAGCTTCCGTTAGTGTTCATCAGCATGAGTCTCTTGATTGTTGGGAAGAGAGCATTCGTCATGCTTATGAGCTTTTTGAGATGAATGGAAACAGAGTTATCATCATCGAAGAACTTGCTTCCGTATGTTTTGCATATTCACTTGGACTTTCCTCTCATAATGTTATCAGCTAATTCCCTAAACTAAAGGGAACACAAATGGTTTTTGTAGGAACTTGGTGTTGGATCATCGGTCCCGGTCCATACCATTCTACATGACTGGATAAGACACACTGATGGGAAGCTGAGTTTCTTGGGCTTTGTCAAACTTTTGCATGGTGTCTCTACCCGACAACCATTAGCGAAAACACGGTGAAGAACGAAGGTAACAGAGCAAGAACATACACCTGTTGATTGATTATGTCAAGAACGTTACTATTTGTGGAGTGGATCAGAAACTGGAATTGTTTTCAAGACTCATTCCTATGTTTATAAAGGAATACAAAGTTCCGACAAAGAAAAAGAGTATCAAAAATTTCCGAAAGGCCTGGAATGTTGTAATAAAAATCGATTATCAATAGTGATGTTCCAACTGAGTCACTATTTGACAACTGGGATCAGCAACAGAGTCAGCTTTTAAACATTTTCTAAAACACCCAAAAACTTTCTTCTCAAGAGGATTGAATCTACAATGCTATCTAAAACACACTTGAAACCACCACAGCTTCTTAAATGGTAACAAAGTGGAAAGTTCAAAACTGTTGACCAAGATCTGTCATTGTTACTACTACCTCGATGAGAGTCTCTGATGCAAATCATCAGCCAATGCTTGCCTCAAGCTCTGCCCATAATAGTAAAACTGCCTCTCACTCTCCAAAACTCTAGAAGGCGATCCAGCTTCATCTGGATCCTTGCAAATCTCAGGTTCAGGTTCTCTAGCAATCTGACATAGATTATGCAACACACAACAAGCCACAATAGTCTGAGGAGCATGGTTCACACCAACATTCAAACTCTGAAGAATCTTCCAACGAGCCTTAAGCAATCCAATTGCTTCCACCACCACTGATCTCCCTTTCATAAGCATTCCATCGAACAGATTCTCAGGCGGTGAACCAGAACCATTAGGGGAAAATGGAGTCATGAGGAAGGAGAGAAGAGGATAACACCAATCTCCAACAATGTAAGGTCTTACATGATGACCTCTAACGTTAATCACTTTCTCCCAAACAATGTCTCCTGAAGTAAGTCTCTTGTAAAGAAGACTATCTCTGAAATGACAAGAGTCATCTTCTCCACCTGGAGCTTTCACACAAACGTCCCAAAAGATCTTCTTATGATCAGCAACAACCTGAAGCAAAACAGCGTCGTATCCATACTTGCAATTGTAAATGTTTTTAGGGTTAAGTTTCGTACGTCGTCTGAGCTTAACTGGAGTGCTATCAATGGCACCACAAATGTTAGGAAGTGAAGTGAGTTCTTCGAAACCTTGAGTCGTTTCGATTAATCGACGTTTGCCGACGGGGATCTTGATGAATTCCGGGTATAGCTTGGTGGCTAAGAGGCGTGTAACCATGTTTGTGATCTTTGAAATTAGGTATGGTTCGAGAGCGTAACGAGAAGCTAGGGTTTTAGCTGAGCAGCCATGAGCTAGACGAGAGAGA
>KE159150.1:31979-53937 GCA_000411055.1 Leavenworthia alabamica | reverse complement strand
GGAGTAATCGCCGTCGGGAAGAGGTGGAGGAGGGGAAGGAGAAGGAGATGCTGAGGAGTCGTCGGAAGATTTAGTGACGGCGAGGAAGGAGAGGAGAGATGCGAGAGTGAAGAAGAGTAATGGAGCGGCGGAGGATGAGGAAAGGAGAGAGGAAGACGGTGAAGATGTTGATGTAGATGAGAAGATAGTACTTGTTGGATCTAATGAGTTTTGGAGATGGAGCAGATGCGAGAGCATCGCCATGAAAGCTTCTTCCATCTTCTTCAATCTCGATTTGGAGCGTTTTCTCTCCGGAGAGGTTGAGAGAGATAGGATGGAGACTGAGGGCTTATAGTTAAGAGTTTTCAAAACTAAAGGGACTTACAATTATAAAAGAAATAAAGTTTTGGCCTTTTTAGAGGAAATTTTTAAAGATGAAGGATTTATTCGGAAATGAATCCAACAAGGAGCAACCATTATATTAGTTTAAATCTTCCAAAACAAACAAGTCTATCAAAACCAAATTCCATTCTAACAAAATTCTCCGTTCGGACTACAAGTTTTAGCTTTTGATAAGTGAATCTCTGAGAAGCCAGCATGATGATGAGTGATGATGATCAGTTGAGTGAGAGCCTCTGACTTCAAGTCTCCCGGCCAGGATAGTTGTTGGAGTCGTGGTGGTTAGCATATCCTCCACCTCCATTGTTGTAACCATGTCCTCGTGAGTATCCTCCATTCCACTGCTGCCCTGAGTCTCCTCTCCACTGCTACATTAAAGAGAAATTAAGACAAATCTTAATAAAGTTTATCAAACATGTTACATAAAAGACAAACAAACAAAAAACACAATGGAAATAGATCCTAGTTCTGTTTACTTCAAGACAAGTTGGTTGATTGATGGGACTAAATTGTCAACAGAACCATTTAAAAAAAAAGTCCTAAAGACCAAATTGGTGATTAATAAAATCATGTCGACATTGGAACAAGTTGAGGGTTAGTGACAAGTTGTATTAGATATTCTCCCACTTGCATTACTATTAGTAGTTCAAAAGAGAAAAGAAGTAAAAGGCTGCTAGATTCTTGTCAACTACTGACTTTTTTTTACTCCAAAGTCAAATTATTTACCTGCTTGTTGGGGCTTCGTCCCCAAGAGAGTCTGACAGTGTTCTTGCCTATGACTGTTCCATTCAAACTCTGGATGGCATCTTCAGCACTCTTCCTGTCAAAACCAAATGACATATCTCATGTGATTTATAAGCCAACACTACTACTACTAGGTAGAAAGACCAAACCTCTCAGAAAACTGGACAAATCCACATCCTTTGCCTACTGGGATCTTCACTGAAACAACCTCCCCAAACTGAGAAAAAGGTTGTTTGAGGTCTTCCTCAGTAACATCAGGGTCAATACCACCCACAAATATCTGCAGTTGTTGTAGAAGAAATAAACTAAAATTAGTAGCAACACAATACATATCCTGAACAATGCTTAACATGTAAATAAATATGACAACTCACTGTTGCGTTAGTTGAGTCGCCATCAGAGTGTGAGCTATGTTGACCCATTGAACCATTTGCTCCATGTCCACCAGCCAGTATCACAGCTGTTCAGGTTAATACTAGTTGCAGTTCACAAACCAGACAGAACACATACAGAGAGAAGCAAGCATTAGGTCAAAGATATGTCACCTTGAGAAGAATGTTGTTGCTGATTAACAACAGCTCTTTTGGGAGTTGCAATACCAACACGCATTTGCCTGTTCAAACAATAAGCTCCATTCATTTCTGTCAAAGCCTTTGATCTCTCATTTTCATCACCAAACCTAACAAAACCATAACCTTTGGACCGGCCTGTGTTAGAATCAATCACAACTTTGGCGCCTTTGACAGAAGGATATCTCTCAGAAAAGGTCTCATGCAATAAAGCATCAGTAACATCTGGAGATAAATCTCCAACAAATATCGATAGATCTGGACCATTTTCTACTGCTCTCTTTTCACCAGTACTAAAAGATGCCCAGTTTAGACGGAAAGGTTGCTCTGAGTTTGGCATCAGTGAACCACTAAAGTTCTGAAGAACTTCTTCAGCTACAGCACGTGAAAGAAACTCAACAAACCCATACCCTTCTGATTGAGATGTGAGCTTGTTACGTATAACTTTCACAGAAGACACCTGCACATCACAAAACCAAGAAACCTCAGAGAAAGAACTTACTACAACAGTAACAGATAAGCAAAACAGAAGAATATGTATGTATAATTAGCTAGATCATTAAAAGTGACAAGCTTAACAGTTAAATCTTATAAATGAAAAAAAAAGATGGCAAATTGACGTATGATCGATCTCTTTGTTTTACGTGTTTTATTTTCTTACCAGAAAAGTTTATCAAAACGTGGCAAGGTACAAGAGTACTTTTTGCCTAACGAAATCTGATCTTGTCCTGTCTTTTTCAGGTCAATGCTGTCTTCCATTACCCTATTTGTTACTACAATTCTACGCAAACACAATACTCATTGGATCTAATCTAATCCTTTTAAATAGTTATTAAAAAAAAGCGAGAACCTTGACAATGGATCAAACACACAAGCAAATCAAGAAAATGACAAAGATCTATATAATTTCCAAGTTAACAACTTCAGGACATCTAAGTTTCTTACATCAAATTGAAGACAAATCAGAACAGAGTATCAATCAAAGGAAATATAAGATAATACCTCTCCAGTGTGAGAGAAGCAAGAATGGAGATAAGTCTCATCCATCCAATGAAGAAGATCACCAACCCAAAGAGTCTTGACGTCATCTCCAGATCCACGGTCAAGAGGCTTGTGTTGTTGATGCTGCTGATAAGAAGCGTATTGATGAAGCTGAGGATGAGGCTGATAAGGACCTTGATTGTAAGGAACGTATTGATGAGGATACATCATCATCTGTTGTTGCTGCATCATCATCATCGCCGCCGCTGGATACTGCATGGCCATCCACTGTTGTTGTTGTTGCCACTGCTGATGCTGAGATTGTGGAACAGGAGGAGGAGTCGTTTGTTGAATCGGTGTCGTGGCTCCTGAAGTTGGCAACGCTGAATCTGAGCCGTTGGTTGTCTGCATCTCTACAAAAATGTTTTAGGTTATACAAATCTGATCCGATCTGATCTCAAAACACAGACTATTGAGTTTAGATTCAAAACTCTCAATATTCTTCTCCTCGGCTCTTTGAAAATCTCTGTTCTATGAAGACAATAAGTGTTTAAAGAACAAGAGCTCGTTAACCTCTGGTAATGACGGAGAGATATTTTGGTCTTAAAGGGAGGCGGAGAGAGAGAGATAGAGAGTAATGGATTTGAGAGGGGTAAGGTTTAAGCCTGAAACTATGGGTCTTGGGAAGTGGCCGAAACGTGGGGCCCAGTTTCATGCCAAAGCCGTGTTTGTGATCGACGGCTACGATTCAACCGCAGCTAGCCACTTACATTTATTAATTCTCTCGTCCTAGGGTTTTTAAATGTAACTGATTGATATCATTAAACTTACCAGAGTTGGGTTAATTCATTTTTACGTATTAACCGTTTTTTACTGCGAAGAAAGAGTCAGCTGTTGTTTTTTTTCTTGCGTGTAAAAATGTTTTAGGGATTGAAGTTATAACGTGAACCATTTATTTAATAAAATATAAAACTCTTAAACAATGTGTATTATTCAGTCCACAGACCAGAGTCATATTAAAGCTGAAACTTATAAATAAAAAAAGCCGAAACTGAGTTACTTTATTAGTGTTTTTCTTGTGAGAGTACATATAGTTGAACTTGAAAAATTATACTTTTGATTCTGAAGTTTTATAAATAAATCAGAGGCATATTATTGATTAATTAAAAACAGAAAACAAAAATCACTATTTATCCAAAAAGAAAAAAATCAGTGTAACTTTTTTGTATGAACTTTCTTATGGGCCGTATGTATATATTTGGGCCTATATATTAAAAGAGAGGCTTAATCCCATTTCGCCGATTTAAAGTTCCACCGGGATGTTTATCACTACCGCCGTCATATCGTCAAACTTCGTATAGATCACCGGAATCAGCGTCTGAACTCTGAGGGATTTGGTAAATCATGTCATCGATTTGAATTACTTCGTGCCTACAGAGAGGACACGTGGATTTCAAGTGACGCCACGTGTCAATACAATAAGCGTGAAAGCAGTGATTACAACTAGGCAAAACTCTGGCTTTGTCTCCGTCGACAAGTTCCGTAATACAAATAACGCATCTGACATCTTCTTTGAAGTGACGAGAGTTGAAAGTTACGACGGGGGCTGATCGGAGGTTGATGATACCATTAAGCCTAATAATACAGAATAATAACCGCGAGCCCGCGACTATGGCGAGAAGTTGTAGAGTTCCGATACCATTAGAATCTTCGTTCATCTCTTTAGATTTTTAAACAAAACTAAAAAGACTTTGTAAGTTGTAAAAGTAGTAATCTTCTCTGCAACACAACTTCTAATGTAAACCAAAGCCTAATTCGATTTCTATTAGGAATTATAAGATCGTTACATATTTGATTTATTTAAAAAGTTGTCACAAAATATTACAGAGATAAGATTGAAGTATCAAACTAAAACTAACACTGTCCTTGTTAAAACTGAAAAAATAACACAATACTAATAGGAATAAAATTCTCCAAAAAAAACTCCAAATTAAAGCTCTCAATTAGAAGACAGTGTCATCATCATAAATGGTGGCATAACTTGCTTCCTAGTCACGCTTCATCCTTCTATGCGGCGATGGGCTTTCAATGTTTTCGCGGTTTCTCTGTTTCTATGAAGTTTATAATTGAAAAATGAAATGCAAAGAAAGGGAAAATAAAAACAGATAAGAGATTCGAAGATATCTCTAATCCTCACCCAATTATGACTTCCATGGCGCAATTGCCATTGTTTATTTAGTCTCGTTTATTCTTTTGTTTTACTTGGAAACGTTGTGCCAAACCAGGTGAAGTAACATTGTTCAACAAATGATACCTTCACAATCCCAAGACTCATCCCTCTTTTACCTATTTCTTTTTCCCAGAGAGAAAAATGTCCTAATCTATATTAATTATATGATATTCTTCTCTAGTATACCTGATTTGTTCTGACAAATGCATGGTTACGTTCATGTTTTTGTGTAAATCCACAATAAATATATCTGCAAGAAAGTTTTATTACATAAAAATATTGCTATGGCTTCACATTTGTTGTATGTATACTTTATACACGTGTGTGATATTTCGCTTATATATTGCGTGTTCTTTAGAAAATAGTACATGCTTATCTGGTTACGTCACAAAAGAGACATGTGGACATAGAAAATGGCAGTTACATTTGCATGATCACATTTCGTATATTCACGTCCATCTGGACTGATTCTGTGAGGAACTCATGATATGATCCGGCGTGTCTTTACCTTTTAAGATTCTTTTTCCATTTATTTGTTTTTGTCTCTTGTAAATTTTAATTTAAGTAAATAGATGTTGGGACAGATGCACGTGCAGCCACGCGCATATGTTTGCTCTCTAAGCAATGGTAAAAAGTTTCGATTGAGGAATAATGATCCCAACGGATTCATGCAATGATGAGATTCACCTTTCCCATCCCCTCCGATTTGCTTCCCTTTTATTGTAGTATAATTTTCTTATTTACAACCAAAGATGATAATATTTTAGTTACAGAAAATCTTCATTTGGAAAAGAAAAAAACAAGTTTGGCCGTTTTTGGTTTATCTAATGAAGGCCAAAATGTTATTACTGGTGAACCCAAAGTTTTAAAGCGACGAACGGATCTAAACAAAAAATAAAAATAAAAACTAAAACAGAGGAATATTCCGAAATAGAAAAAAGAATATTAACAACAACAAAAACTCGTGTAGTAAGTAGCCAGGATTGATTTTTTTTACATAAGTACAAACTAACTGTACCGCCATGCCATGGTGCCTTTCCTCTTTTCCTCAATTCAGTTAATTTTAGGTTTCAGAAACTTTTGTAAATTGGGTACTATCAACTATGAAACATTTGAACACAAAAACAAAACCTTATAATGTAAGAATAAAAAGGACAAGAGACAACAAAAACAAAGTTAAGAAATAATCGTAATAAGCATCCAATGATATACCAGCTTGGTTTTAAACAGACACATAACAACAACCTCACAAAATCAATACCCAGAAAACTTTAAATAACCTTTTTTTTTCTTTTTTCATTAGACATATCCATCTTTTTTTGTACGAAATAAACAGAGGTTAAAAGAGCTGTACAAAGTGGGAATGTTAAATAAATAAAAAAACATAATTTATAGAATGTTGTTATTCTTATCTTAGATGTTATTTTATTTGAACGGTTTAAGTCGATCGTTCCCAGTTGTAGCGACCTTGAAGCGGTTTATCATTGATGATATCGAAGTTGTACCTGCATAGAGTGATGTCATCAGTGTTCGTTAGGATTCTGATTCTCTTTCAGGATATTTTGCTAAACTACGCGTCGGTTAATCAAATCTCTTATCTTGCGCTTTTTTCTTTTTTTCTATTAAATTTTAAGGAAGCTATACTTACTTCTCTATGAATTTCTTCTGTGTCTCGTTTTGCTTCTCTTCTAGCTCCGATAAATATTCATCAATCTCTGCCGGCGTTGGATATTTTTTAGAGACCGGTGATGATTTCATCTCTGTTGTTGTTTCTTCTTCCAAACCATCACTCACTGGATTCGTCTCTTTCCTGTAAATTCCCCTGGAAAATAAAAATTTATCTAACTCTGATAAAAGAAGAAAAACAAACAAAAAATGAACAAACCTGAAATTGCTGTTGATGATTGTTGATGTTTCGTTTTCGGAGATCTGATGAGACTGAGAAACGAAAAAAATTTAATAGAAATTGTCAAGTAGAGATTTGTGTTTTTTTTTTCTTCTTCTGGTTAAATAAACAGAGGAAAATGAAATAATCAAATAAAATCGATTTAAAGTATAGATGAGTTTTGGATTTTCAAAGAAATTTAACCTCCAGATCTGAAACAAACGTTAAACTGTTCATCGTGATTTCTTTTGTTTCGCTTCTGAAACAGACGGATGAGATACTCGAGCTCTGCTCATTTTCTTCTCCGGCTGAGGTAACAGAGCATTCATCTGAATCCGAAGCTACAGACGAAGAATGATTTGAGAAGACGAAGTCATGAGACTCTGATGATAAATCAGCATCATCATCATCAAGTTTCATCTTCTTCAGAGGTGAGCCACTTGTGCTGAAAGCTTCTTCATACTCTCGCTTCCAATTGGGATTAGGAATCTTGTCGCTCATTTCTCTTTTCTCTCGCTTTTTTTTTTTTGTGTTGCTCTCTCTCTCTCTCTCTTACTCGCTATGCTTCTTTCTATTTCTGGTTCGCTTCTTAATAAAAAATCAGGGGAGATTTTGCTGCAAGGAAAGAGAGAGAGATGATGACACAAGGAATCATGAGCCGTTTATTATTTCAACGGCTCAGATTTTCTTCCTACTCGAACGGACGGAGGTTATTGTTATAACGGCGCCGTTACGAAGTTTCACTTCTTTTACACAAACGCCGTTGGGATTCTAAACGCGCTTTCTTTTTGCCGTTTTTAGCTTCCTCTCAAATCAATTAATTGTAAACGCAATCTATAATCGTTTGATTTTTTTTTTATAACTTTTGATTAATTATCTTTTGTGTGATTATATGTTAATGCCAATAAATAGGGTTTCGAATTTGAAATATTTTAACGTGTGGTTAGTGTAGATCAGTTTATAAACTTGCAAAGCGATACATTTTTTAATTTTTAATTTTTGGCAAAAAAATAGAAGTCACAAAATCTAATAGTGTTCGAAATCAAATTAATATTAATTATATTATATGTTGTGGTTTTAGATCTAAATAAAAAAATCATTGAGTTGATCCAAAATCTCATGATAATCCAAAAATAAAAATCTAGAGTTTGCTTAATGGTTGAAACATACTTGAATCTATAAGAGTAACTGAAAATTTGGGGTTTGCTTCGTAGAAACATCAATTATGCAAAGCAGACTAAACTCTTGTTTTTGTTTGTTACCTTTTAAAAATTTCGATATATTAAAGTTTCCATGCGCACGTGTAAGTTTCTTCGACGCAAATACATGCATATCGAAAACATTTTTTTGTCCTATACGTCATTTTAATGACATGTTCTTTATGAAATCATGTACCACATATTATAAAATAGGGCAAAATATATAGTGCCATTAAATAATTGAACTTTAATGGCTAAAAATAACACATATACTAATGGCCAGAAGGGTTAACCAATTTAATCATATATATACTATCTAATTAGTTGTTACATACTACTTTTTAGTCTTCTCATGAATGGGGCGAGTATACTCGGTAAAAAAATCTATCCGAGTATGAAAAATTGAATCCGATCAAAAAATTTTATTCGAATTCGAATTTATATCCGTGATTATATTTTATTAGAGTGTAAATATATGTATTTATAGATTTTGGGTAAAATCTAAACCCGATCCAAAACCTGAACGGGTATCCGTAAAATCCGAAATAAACTTAAGTATATAAAAAATTATAGATTTTAGAAATTTTTAATTTTATGATATATTTTAATTTAATTATATAACAATTTCAAATATAATTTGAAATTAATCGATTAATTTTTCTATTTTTAGATATAAATTTACATTAATTATGTAATATTTTTATGNGAAATAAACTTAAGTATATAAAAAATTATAGATTTTAGAAATTTTTAATTTTATGATATATTTTAATTTAATTATATAACAATTTCAAATATAATTTGAAATTAATCGATTAATTTTTCTATTTTTAGATATAAATTTACATTAATTATGTAATATTTTTATGTATTATTTTAGTTCAATCAAGTAAGTTTAAAATTTTTAGTATAATTTTATATTAAATCGGTAATAATTTTATATTTCTGACACAATTTCTATTAATCAGATGCAAAATTTAGGTTTTCACGTTTAAAAATTCGATCGGAATTTAGGTTTTCTTGTATACGAATAAAGCTTTCGGCCACAATAACCCGAAACTGAATGGATACCCGCTATTTTTGAGTTTTTGATGGGTTTTATAGAGGTGTATCCAAACCGATACGAACCCAAAATGATTATATCCGCGACCGATCCAAATTTTATAAATTATTTTATTGGAGTGTATAATTTTCCATCCGATAAATCCGAATCCAAATAGATTTTAGCCAAACTCGATTCGTATGCCCGAACGCCTAGGGCTAGGGGTGAGTAATAATTAATAATAAGTAAGTGACTGATGCAACAACGAATTCGCTGATGAAGGCAATTATTTAGGGATAAATTAAGATAACTCAGGATGAATGATTATAATTTAAATTTCAGATAATAATTAATTAAAACGACCATCTAATATCCATGGTTACTGCATGTTGTAAAATTACTGAGAAAATTTTGATTTCAATACAGATACTAGTAGCCTAGTGAGTCTGCCACTGTAATAACGAAATTACATGAGTTATTACGAATCTCGATACTTGAGAATTCTGCTGTGGTCACCTGATTAATTAACATTATAAGAAAAGGTCAATAGAGGAGATGGAGTTTTCTAACAGATGAAAAAAGAATAAGTCAAACAATGTAAAAATACACTTTTTAAGGGAATTTTTGACAGTGGTCTTTGAGTTGGTGAGCTTTTTCAGTTAGGGTTGGGATCCGTGTTACTGTCTCAAATCCCAAAATTTTACATTTATTTTTATGTTTTTACTTTTGGGTTTGGGCTCTTCTTTTAACATTTGTTTGTTATATAACATGTACAAAAGGACCACTATTGAAGATACTCAGTAACACATCTTTTGGTCATGATCATAAACACAGAATTCATTACATCTGAATCTAAGATTTAATGAAACTGGTTGTTTGTTGCCACTTATATTATATGATTTAAACCAAGTTCTAAAATGTTGAATTAATATACGGTTATTCGGTTAATCGAATAACTGTAAAAAATTTATTTTTCGGTTTGGATTAATTAGGTTATCCAGTATAAATTAATCCGAATAAACAGAACAAACCAATAAATCAAATTGAAAAATAAATTTTTAGATTTATTTGAGTTAATCAAAACTAATCTATGAGAAGTATATCATATTCTATGAGAAGTGATTAATTAAAGAGAAGAGAAACCAAATTAAAGAAGAAACAAATGTATACATCATTATCGAATGACCGAATACAATTGTTAGTTTTTTTTTTTTTTTTTCAGATTTTCAAATTTTAATATTTTATCAATTTATTAATTAAATTTGATTCAAATATTCTAAAAGTAGTATTGGCAATATCTCACATCATTAAAATTAATATGTACAGAAACCATTTGAAAACCCTACCGTTTTGAACTTTTGATCTTGTTCTTATCAACATGGATCCCATGATATATACTACTAAGGCTACTTCGGCGCATATACAACGTCTTCTTCGACGACAATGATCTCCACAAAAAACCACCAAACAGAGTTTACAGATCTACCAACTTGTTTGTCTGGTTGGACGACGTCACATTTACATGTGCAGCTCTTTAACTATACCTTATACGTCGTAGTTTTTCGTGAGACGTCTTTCAATCTTTATATTAAAGGGCTAAAAACCCTTAAACAACTTAAACCATAATTCAAATATCCATAAGTAATATGTGTTTTATGACCTGATCCAAAAGCTTCTTCAACTCAGTCTTCACAACACTAACATTTACAAACAAATCCTATTATGTATAATAAAAGATGTTTATGCACGTTAAAATAAGGATATAGTTGCATACTTGTATTTCCCGTGTTATGAAAAGATCTGGAACTAAGGTGTTTATGCACTCGTGACCCAAACAAAGAAAGTACTATGAATATATATAATAATCTTATAAATCTAAAGTCAATACTATGAACATTCTCAATAATAAATACGTATATATTTATAATAACAAAAAACGACGATGACCATTTGCATATTTTGTTGAGCTTATTTTATCATAAATTGTTGCAAGATCATGAGAAGACTTAAAGAGACAACTATTTTGGTATTGCTAAGAAAATTTTGCGCAATGCAAATATAGCAGGAGCATAGTATAAGTTTTATTGTGTAAAAAAAAACAACAAGAAACAAAAAAATACAAAAGGTTTTAAACCTTTGAGTCTATGAGCAAGAAGCGTTTGACAATCTTAACGCTTTCATCCAAAACCGTCTTGTCCCACACCTCTCTTGAGGATCTTCCAAACGACGACGTGGCGTCCAACCTGTGAATCTCCCAACCGCTGCTTCTCAGTTTGATGATCCTCTCTATCTGCTTCTTGGCAAGCCGCCACGTATTTTCTTTGATCGCCTGCACAGCCTCATCGTACATGGCCTTTCTCACTGGATCCCACTCGCACATCTTGTCGTTTTTCTCAGGTGGGTAGAGTCCGAAGTACCGGTCGAACTCTGGCACTCCTATGGCCTTGTGAACCCCGGTTTGGCTCATTGAGCTGGAAACTGTTTGGTTGTAGAATCCAGCGAGCTCCTCGAACATCCCAGCCTCCATCATCTGGTCGACACGTTTTGAGAGGTGATGGAGCAAGACCGGCACTGACACATCCACCCAGAGGAAGCAGCACTCGTACCTTTTCATCAAAGCAACAAAAAAAAAAGATTTTACATACAATTATCCGTAATATATAGCATGCACGACTGAATTTAAACGTTATAAAAAAAACTTGTATTTTTACATAGCCAGATCTTAGCATCCATATGTATTTAGTCAAGGCCTACACATAGTATATTTCATGTGTGTGTTTTTGCGTTTGTATACCCTAACTAGATAAGTTTATGTAAAATGTTTTAAATTCATTTTAGTATCAATAACGACGTAGAGGGAAACAAAAACGTTATTGTACCAAAAAAAAAACGTTACACAGAATACCTCAACTCAGAAGAAATGGAGGCCTGAGAAGAGAATGGATCGGTTTCCGGATCGGAACGATCAACAAGGAGGGCATGGATGTAGGAGTTTGATCCACCAGCTATGATCGGGAGCTTCCCACGAGAGACTATCTCAGAGATGTCCTCTGACGCCATAGACCTAAATGCGGAGGCACTTAGTTCGCCGTCATCTGTAGATAGTCCACCAAGCAGATGGTGAGGGACACCGCATCGCTCAGGGATGCTAATATGATTCGTGGTTATCCCCAGCTCGTTGTAAAACTGCATTTTGTCAGAATTGATGATCTCACCAGAGAAACGGGTGGCGAGATCTACAGAGAGGCGTGACTTGCCTGTTCCGGTGGCTCCCATGATCACAACCACTTTATCCTTGCCCGATTGATCCATGCAAATGGTCATCGGAGCTACCGATCGTGGTTGTAATCTCCATCTTGGAGAAGTGGTCGGGACGAGGGAACGAGAGATGAAGGTAGAAGCAAGTACTTGCATGTTTACGTTAAGAGAGATGTTGTTTATGTTTTCTTAACTAAACTCTGAACAAGTACAACAACACAGAGAAGCTAAGAGTTAAGAGATATCGGACAGGGTTTAACTCATCAGATATATATATGTAAGGTCTGGTTCTTAGATATGATACTGGTCGGATTTTATACTTTTATTACAATTGATGACTCTTAGATTAACATTGATTTTTTTGTGTGGTCATAGATTACATATTCACTGTTACATTCATTTAATTATAAAAAGGTAATTGCATAATTGATAAATCAGTAAGGTGAATCTAAACTCTTTTGCCCAAATTAGGTTTCTGATCCAGAGTTTATTAATAAGCTATTATTATTTTCTAATATCTTAGTTAAATAAGAGTATTAAAGACTAAAAAATCTGAATATAAGAGAATCTCAGAAAAATACAATACAATAAATTTGAATATATTATTATATATAATTTGATTTTTTTATCATAGAATAATATGTCAAAATTATAATTACTACATGTGTCAACTTAATTAATAAAATTATTATATATATAATAATAATAAAATAAGAATATTGATAAATTTGATGTTTATATTTTTCAAAAATAAATTTAAATAATAATATAATACATAATTTTTTACTTTTTTCAGATGCAAAAGTTCACTAGTGTGATTTCAAAATTTATTGAAAAATTTATAGGGCTGTATTAACTGTAAAAATTAATGTAGTTAATTTTGATAATGATTTTGTTAATGATTTTGCGGGATAAACGATCATTATGTAAAGCATTTTTTTTTTTGAAAACATCATATAAAATAATTTTTTATTTCAGTTTTAAATTTAGTTTAACTTATTTTAAAATTTAAAACCCATAAGACAAACAGATCATATCTAGTGAAAATATAAAATCAGATTTCTTTATAAATTATGACCTTTTAGTAATTAGATTTTCTTAAAAATATCTATGCATGTTATTCTAAAAGAAGAGATTTAAATCTTCTATATTTTCCTTGTCTCTTACAAAATCTATCATATGCATGATTAACTACTTGATGAGGTTTTTACATTCCATTTTGTAATAATGAGATTTTCTACCTCTGCCACAGCTGAATGAAACAACCACACATAAACTTCTTGTGTGTTAAATTCATCCTTACTATATAATATATTACATAATATGTAGGTTTAACAGAAATAGAGATAGACTAAGAATGCAATCCAATAGTTTATATCATGATCTCCCAATAATAGAGGTCCCATGTTGTCTCTTGTATTATCATCATGGAATCAAACACCAATGAATCATATTTCTTTCAGGTTCAATGAGAACTTTTACTTTGCATTTTATTTGCTGCAAGAAAGCATATGAAAAATAAAGCACTAAATGCTTAGATGACAAATCTATCTAATTTTGAAATCCGAAAAACCAACTGAAAACTCTGGTAGCCAAATGGTTTAAATGTACAAAACATTAAATTTATATATAAAAATCAGACCATTACAAAGTGCTAATAATAGTTTTGGAATATTAACATAATTAGTAATATAGGTTTTATGTTTTAGCAACGCGAGCTTTCTATCTTAGATAGATTCTTGAAGCAAAATAACATAGACAGCTTCGAGCTATAATGTCTGAAGAAAGAATCGCAATGTCTAACTTGTCTAAAGAATTTCTAATGCCTGCTCAGAGATCATAGATCGATAATTGAGAAAATGCTTCATAATAACCATGATTTTAAAATCATATTGTTTAAAGAAGATGATCAGATGTTAATATATTTTGGAAATTAAATAAAGAGGTAACAGAAGATGAAGTAAAACTTAAACTTTTTCTTTGGTTTTGAAAGAAATAAATTTGAAGAGAAAATAAATGAAAATTATTATTCAGACTGTTATTTTTAAAAAAAAAATGTGTCAACACTATAAAAAATACCACATGTTAATTAACTAGAGGATGAAACAACCGAAATTATAATTATTATTTAGAGAACCATAAACATGTGCTAAATTGCATGCCTGCTATATGTAACTTTCACAGATAGTTTCTAGTAAGCAAAACAACACAACTGAAGAGGTACCTCTGATCTTATATGAATCAATCCAGATCTTAGGAATTATAGTTGAGCTCAAAAGTTGGATGCTTCAATGCTTCCACTTAGGAATATTGCGGTGAGGTTTTTAGGCTGGTCCGACTCGACTCCGTTTTGAATTCGTTTATTTTAATTTTTTTGTTAAACTATTTGCATAATTAAAGACTGAATTGGATAGTTTGCGAAAAGTTCGTAAATCTCTAGTTTATGCGTGTGTACCCGCAATATTTTTATTATTGGATAAAATTAAGTTAATTTTTAATTGGACATGAATGTCATTTTTATTAAAAATTACATCTTTTATTTAAGGTTATGATTGATTATTTAGTGTTTGATTTTAATATTTAGTGTTAGGGTTTAATTTTTATTGTTTAGGGTTTAGTATTTTAGTTTATAGATTAGGGTTAGAGTTGAGTATTCAGTGTTTGAGTTTATTATTTATTGTTTAGGGTTTATAATTTTGATTTAGGGATTAAAATTTAATATTTAAAGTTAGAATTGAGTAATTAGTGTTTGAGTTTAATATTTATTGTTTAGAGTTGATGTAATTTCTCAAGATATAATTTCTAATTCCATTGAATTATTGAATGATAATTTTGTTTAAAATAAATTTTACTGATATTTGTAAAATAAAAAGTAAATTTAGTGGTATTTAAAAGAATTGTTTTAGAATATGTATATTAAATCGAAATGTTACAAAAATACGTATATATTAAATATGATTATATTATATTTAAGTAAAAATTGAAATATTAAGCATAAAATATCAAATATATAATTTTTTTAAATCTAAAGAGTAAAAAGATGATAATAATATCATTTAAGAATATAAATTAACTTTTTTTTTTAAATATCATAAAATAATATTATTTACTTTTTTTTAGGTCCACTCGTACCCATAACCTGATCCGGTAAATTCGAATAAAATCTGCAATAAATGACGCATGCCCAACGGCCATTATAAGGCAACAACGGCCATTGGAGAAAATAGTTCGATTAAGTAGAAAACATATCTCTACTTGCAATGATCAATGAAACTTAGAGTTTGGGAGCAAATTTTCATGAATTTTAATATCTAATAAAGAGTCTTGGCCTTCAACATGTTTTTCTCAATCAAGACACGTTCTCCCTCGATAAAGGTCTTGTAAATGCATGACTTCAAAATGAATATGGAAGCTAGAGTCAAACAATCGAGTGATTTAAGTTCTCGTAAGTCCTATCAGATACTCATGCCTATATCACACATTCTAATGTCTAAATTGTCACTACACAATAAATCACAACTATAAAACACACTGAATTTTATATAATAAAAATTTATAGAATGGAAACTAAAAAAAAAAAGTAAAAGATGAAATGCTTAATTTTACTGTGAAACCTGAAAATAATTCATAATGTTGGGCATTTAATAAGACAGCTTTAAGAAGACAGTGAAAGCTTAAATGCTTAATACAAATATGAAACTCTTAATTGTATTATTGTCACTAACTGTTGTCCGAACCATTTAGAGAGCTTTCTTCACCTCAAAAAAGCTTGATCGTGCATTGTTCGCTGCAACAATGTCATCTTCAGATGCAACAGCCACCGCAACACCTTTATCTCTAACCGCATCTATTGCTTCTGCGAAAACCTTGAAGTCCTTCAAACTGTGGTAACGAAACAAACAAAAGATTTATAAGTGAATCAACAATTATAATTACAATGTTGCTATTGAAAATTTATTGAGCCAACCTTGTTGTTAATATCTCTTCACGCCTTCTTTGTCGTTCTTCATCAGTTACTCCAAGTAAATGCCTCAACAAACTGATGCAAAAGAGATTTAACAGTTTTGATTTCAGATTCAGTTAAGTTCATTGAGATAGGCAGACAAATAAAATAAGATAAATTCATTACCTGCTATAACCTTTGGCATCAGGTAACTGATATGAATCAACATCACCTATGGTTCCAATTATAGCTTTAGTGAGTGTTTCTTGATCCATATCAAGACTACGTAAGAAATCTCCAGTTCCATCATATATATCAAGTGTCTTCAACAAGTTTGGATCTCGGTATGATAAGTAAGAAAATACTCCTGAAAGAAAGATTATTATCAGGAACACAACTCCTTTTACATTCAATAAAGTAAGAAAACAGTTTTTTTTGTTGGTACCTGAATGCGAATCGAAATCACAGAAACCTCCATATGCACCACCACTTACTCGAACACGATCCCATAACCATGTATTGCTAATATGTTTTGATATAACATATGCACTTCCATCAAGCTCATATCCAGTGTTGAATAAGTTACCAGCTTTTCCAACATAGTTTACCTTGTAAAGAGAGTATTAAAGGTGAGTTTACTATATCGAAAAAAACTTAAAACCCAAACACATTGTATATAAGCTGTGTTCCTTTTTGTTACCTGAGTTGGTATTACAATAGCTTCATTTCTCAGAGGAAGTCTACCATCCCAAGTGACTAGACCACCAGATGGGTTTTCAGGGAGTAAATTTAGAAATTTCTCAACAGATTTTTCGACTTTGGTGAGTGACTTCCCATCAGCAGTCAGATTAACTATGCAACCATTCCTGGCAAGGAGAGATCTTCTGATCTCCTCAAGTGAAGATGAAATTCCTTCCCAGTCTTCATCCACTTTCTTCTCAAGAGTATGTAAAAATTCAAGATAACTACAAATGAAATATGCTCAACTTTGTTAGTTTTTCTTTAGAGCAGAAATTTAAAAATCAAATCAAGAGTTAATCAAGTTCCAACCTGAGACCACCCATCTGTTCAGACATCCATCCAGCTATGTTCAACATTGCATCCATCCTCGCCGCAGCAATCCCATGACCACTTCCTCTCAATCGGTTCTGCATTGTATTCAAAGTGATGTTTATAATACTATTTTCAAGTTCCACTCACCATGCAAAATGCAGAAAGAAAAATCCTCCTATATCTACATACCTCCATCCGTGCTCTACTCTGTGAGACAAACTGTTTAAACCGCTGCTGATCTGTAAATTGAACCTCTTCTAACAAGCAGTTCATCTGCATTAAGACAAAAAGCAATGAATAATATAAGAGTCAACCTATAAGTTTGACAGAAACAAAATAAAACACAAATGATAATTTTCATGTCTAATAAACTAATAAAGGGCTATCAAATGAGAAAATACCAGGTTGAAAAGGTCATCCGCACGCCCGGTCATGGATTTTCCACGTACGATTATTTTGCTGCATGG
This sequence comes from Leavenworthia alabamica, assembly GCA_000411055.1. NCBI lineage: Eukaryota > Viridiplantae > Streptophyta > Magnoliopsida > Brassicales > Brassicaceae > Leavenworthia > Leavenworthia alabamica. The sequence continues at coordinate 36,188 of KE159150.1, read as the reverse complement.
TTCATCCTTACCCCTCATAGATGATGTAAGGGGATACACTGATATCCCTCCCGTTTTTCTTCCAATCAATTGATTAAGTTGCACAAAAGTCAAATCTTTTGTACCCATCTCCAGTAATGATTGACTGTCAAAAAACAACTTTTTATCAGAGTTACAATTTCAACTATAGGTCTATAGCATTTAGAACAGAAGGCCAATCAAACAAACAACAAAAAATACAAGCTCTGAAGAAAAATTAGAACTTGAATCTGAAGCAAAATTTATTAGGAAAGTAAGTTGTCTAAAATTGGCATTAACATGGTGCTCGCTAAGAAGCACCAACAATCTCATAGATTGGAGGTTCTGGCAAGCAGTGGTTCTCAAGTGTCATAATTAATCGAATAGAGAACAGCAAAGACTTGGAAACTGCCAGTTGGAATAGCTAAATCAACTGAGCAAATATACTCATAAGAGAGCCTTAATATGAATACAGAACAGCTACAGAGACTCTTTGCCAAAAAAATTAAGCAATATTCATATTAAATGCTTGAAACTACCAGAAGTCAAAAGACAGCTGAAACGGTTAAAGATTCAATTTGGATATCTTGGTAAATATCCAAACACAAAATCAAAGCAGAGAATCTAGCAACACTCTTCATTTCTATTTCCACCAAGCACCTTTCTGAAAAAAACTTGGTAAAAATCTCATAAGAAGTTTAAATCATACCAGAAAAGTGGTACCAGAGGAAGAAGCTCATGTTTCAGTGAACCCATGTCAAAGACTACTTCAGCGTAGATAATATCATTTGTGAACAGGTCATGTCGCAAAACCTTCACACCATTAATATCTCCAACCTATTGTTTTAACTTCATATCGGTAAAATGCGCAAGCTCTGGAAATATAACCAAAGCAAAGATTTGCACAAAGATTACCTCGGTGGGAACATAAGTAGGTTCTTTTGGGATGTCACTCAAGCTCAAACCCGGGACACATCTCAGTGCTTCAGGAGGGTCGGGAGTTTCTTGTTTCAATCTCAGCTCCTCTGTAGCACGTGCAAGTTCTGCAAGATCTTCTTTTGTCATACCTGCTTTAACTTTTTCCAGGATATTTTTCTCTTCCACTTCCTCTTGAGTAGCTTTCTCAGGATCAGGCTGACACATATAGTTTTTATCACAAAACTAAAGAAACATTAGATAGCACTGAGAAATTTGTAAAAGAAGAATACCTGCATCTCTATGGTAACACGATGCGAGTTGTTCAAAATAAACTGCTCTATCAATGGGGAAAAGACAGCCTTGGATCCCTCCTCAGCTATTCTGGTTTTCAGGGCCTTCAATGGTTCTGTATACTTTAATGGCTCAAAAGGATCCATATCGTATATCCATTTTGCCTAAAAAGCCAACAATCAGACCAACAATCAGATAAGGAGTGATACTGGAATAGACAAACACGTAAGCATAAAAGGCATATAAACTTACAACAGACTGGAGCATAAGTGATAAACCACGAGGAAAAGATCCTGTGTTGTTTTCTCTTAGAGAAAACTCAATTGTATTCATGGATGCCTCCACAGCCTCATTGTCAAACCCTTCTTCTGCCAAACTTTTCAGAGTATCCATGATTAACTCTTCAACCTTTTGAACATTATCATCAGACACACCTTTCAAACCAATACTAAACTGGGGCTGCAAAAGTTCGTCTGACATCCCACTACTGACAAGAGCTTCTCCTAAACCACTTTCCAATAAGATTTTTCTTAGAGGTGAAGCAGGCGTCCCCAGCATAAGATGATCCAAGAACCCAAGTGCCAGTTGAGTTTCCAAGTCCAAGGGCTTCTCAGACAAAAGCCAGTTAACGCACAACATGTGCTTCTTTTTAAGGTCACCATCTCGACCAGCTGGATATTTCTCAACCAGTCTGATAGGCTCAGAGAATAACTTTTGAGGTTTAATCTTTGAACTATCACGAGATGGACTTGCTTCAAACATGTCCAAGTATTCTGCACATATAAGAAACCAGAGATAAGATGTATTTCAAAAATCGAGATAGAGGACAAACTCAATATAATAAGAGGATCATTTATAGTCAGAGAAAAGGAGATGTCACTCTTTACCACTCAAGACGCGGAGGCGATGAACAGGATCATCATCTCCATAGAACCAGATTCTGGCATTGCTTGGGTGATAGTACTGACGGTGGAACTCCTATAATTGTCACATAACAAGAAAGATATATAGAATGCATCAGAAGTTACACAAACCCATTATGGAACTCCTATAATTGTCAAATACCAGTGTATTACTATACTAATTTGACTTTTAACAAACCTTGAATTCCTCAAATGTCAGCTTAGGAATATCTTTTGGATCACCTCCACTGTCAACACCATATGTGTTTTCTGGGGATAAGGCCTATAATATAAATGAAAAAATAACAAGTGATTTCATCAGAACCAATATGCCGAGAAAATACGACCTCAGAATATCTAACATGGTGTCCATGCAACATTTTCAAGAAAGGCTGATAGGTTTATATTTCAAATAGCTACATCATTTAGTTGATTAATAAAGTCAAAAATCAACATCGGATAAAACTTCAGCTTCAGAATCTCTATAAATTCAAATCCAATACAAATATGAGTATGTAACGCATATATAATCAGGTGCATTAGAGAATATCGAAGAAGATCAACTGATAATATAAGTCAACATTAACTATAACCCACTACAAAAATTAACCTTAAAAGAGGTTTCTGGAGGAACAGTAACTTATAGGAAACAGAACCAAAAACTTGCCTGTTGAGCAATTCGCCCTAAAATATTATCAGGCTGTGAATAGACACCTTTCATCTCATTAAATACAACACCTGAAATCAAGCATCAGTGATGAGTGAGTATATGAAGTAGCAGATAAACAAATGGATAACATTGATGCTAAACCACTAAAAAGTAGAGGAAAAGAGCTCTAAAACAGAATCCTTAATAAATAAAACCTTTGTAAGATATGTCTTCTGAGGGATCATTAAGCTCGTAGTGCCAGCCTTCTTGCTGAAAAGTATGCACATCATCCACACACTTGGGGAAGAAGACAGCATCCAAATATACATCAACTAGATTGTAAAAATCCTACCATAGATAGTGACGAAATGTGATCAGATACGAACACAATTTAGATAACGATAACAGAAAGAACGAAGTTATCTCCTTGAGGACAGAAAACAAAAGAATGATTTTATATTTGGCCCACTGTACCTTTGTATTAGTGGAAGCAACTGGGTAGCAGGTCCTATCAGGATATGTGAATGCATTTAGAAAAGTATGCAAACTTCCCTTGAGTAGTTCAACAAATGGCTCTTTTAGCGGGTACTTTCTTGACCCACATAGAACACTATGTTCCAATATGTGCGGAATGCCAGTGGAATCCTTCCTGCATTAACAACGAAACTATGATCTAAAACCGCTTCCATTACAAGTTTTGCTAGTCCTAAATTAAGATCCCTTTGATAAAGAGGTTTACATGCGGGGTCAACATCAACTTAAAATAACTTGTTACAAGACACTTAGAAATCTGACAAGTTAATTGACCTACAAAGCTTAGAGCACTTTACAAGTACCAATAAAGAAGAAGCGTCACGGAAATGACTTGCTCAAAGTCACCATCTTTATACAAAGACAAAAATTCTTATGAAGTAAAGTTAAACTTACGGAGGAGTCCTGAAAACAACGCCAAACACCTTGTTCTCATCCTCATTTGACACAGACATCACCTCACAACCAGTTTTCTTATGCTTGAAAAGAATCGCCTTTGATTTACACTCTGAAATAAATTCTTCCGATACTTTTTCAAATCCAAGCTTCTCAGCCTCATCTTGACCTACATCTGAATCCCAACAACAACATCAGCAAAGGTTACACATAGCTCCGTTTGATTAAAAAGCAGACACACAAAGTACATAAGACATTTCCTAATGGTCTCTAAGGAAAGGATTAGATTGTGAAATTGGTAATACAAACATCATCAACAAACACGCCCACCAAAGAGATATAATCTAAAAATCTAAACTTTTAGGAAGAAATAAACCAATAATGAAACTTCAAGCTGAAAAAAAAATCATTACCAGGATAAAGTGGTGCGGGTTGTGTGGCGACGGCGCGAACAGAGAAGCGAGAGAACTGCCCATTGACACCTCGACCTGCGGCGGAGGGAATCCGTAACCCTCTTCGGAGAAA
>KE159150.1:0-29508 GCA_000411055.1 Leavenworthia alabamica | reverse complement strand
CCGGGAGCACGGAGAGTGGCTGTGGAAGATGAGAAAGAGCGAGGGAACTGGCGAAAGAATAGAGACGCGGAGCTGAGAGAAGCGGAGCAAGAGACAGTTCGGAGCATGGTTACCGGTAAAATATTTCCCGGCGAAGACTGCTTCTGTCGGAGACGAAATCAGATTATGCAAAGGAACTAAACTAAAATAAACACAACGGCGAGAGGGTTTTATCTTCTTCTTTTTTCTATGTAGAGAAAAAAGGAGTAAATAGTGAAAGTGAAAAAAAAAATGAATTCTTCATTTCTTGTAGAACACACAAAACTACTGAAAAAATATTCTCCATTTTATTAAAATGGCTTTTGGATTCTTAGCTAGTACTTAATTTGAAGTGTGGACAAAAAAAAGAGAGGTGTTAATTTGCAAGAAATAAATGATACGTGGTTCTCGTATAGCCAAATGCGTTTTGAGTGTTGATACTATCCTCCAAAAATTTTGGTGCAAATATCATAAAGCTAACTAGACATAGAATTTTCAAACAGGCCATCCAAATTCAAAATTTATAAACCAATCAATACTAATTGATTACTTTTATAAACAATGAATGTCGACAATATCGGATATAAAACAAAAAATTTAACAAAAATTGTAAAAAAATTTAAACACACAAAATATTAGTGTGTAGTATTTTTTTTACATATTCATATATGTACGGTGAAAATATATGAATAAAAGTAGTAAAATTAGTTACTCTTGTACAATTACCTGTGTAGGCCTAAAGTGTGAAAGGCCCATATCCAAGGACGCGACCCAATAAAGCAAATCATGATCTTCCAGACGTTTCTGTATTACTATTATCCACTTGCCATGACCACGTCTCGTCTCGTCGTTGATTCGCAGAGCCTCTGTCTCGTCTAGCGGTTTACACTGTTGTTATACAAACCTTCAGGGAAGGCAAAATCGCTGATAAAGACCAAAAAGTTCCGAATCACTCTATGAAGCTCTGTTTCAGGTCTATGATGTGTTTTGAGAAATCCAAACTATCTTCACTATACTTCTTCTAGGGTTGTTCATCTTCTATAGCTGTTGAGCAATGCCAGTGACCTACACATTTCCAGTTCTTCCTTCTTCTTGTTTGCTTTGCGGAATCTCTAATCGCAGCTCTGGTTTCATCTTAGATCGTCTGGAGCTTCAGATCTCAGGTTTCCTTGTTGCGCGTTCTGAATCCGGAGAATTCTACGGAACTGGTTTATCGTTGCGGCGGAGGAGGGTGAATGCTAGTGGTGGTGGTGGTATACATGTTGTGGACAATGCGCCATCTCGTACTTCTTCCCTTGCTGACTCTAGTACCTCTACCATTGAAATTCCTGTCACGTGTTACCAGGTGTTGTGCTCTGACTAGCTTACTCATTGAAATTCCCACATTTACCATCTCTCCGATTTGGTTATTTACTCCAAGTTTTTTGGATGTCTTGATTTCTGGGAAATAGTTGATTTATGCATTAGAGTCTATGTAAGAATCTATCGTTTGGTTTGTTGATGTTACTGAATTTGCAGCTTATCGGAGTATCTGATCAAGCCGAGAAAGACGAGGTTGTTAAATCGGTACTAAATTTAAAAAAAGCTGATGCTGAAGAGGGTTATACAATGGAAGCTGCTATTGCTCGCCAGGTTAAGACTTATATTGATTCAAAATGCTCTGTAGAATCTGACTCTATCTTATTACTAGAATGGGAGAGAGCAAGTGCGGCTTTTGTTTTTCAATGCCTCATTAATTCTAACCTGCAGGATCTTCTCATGGATGTTAGGGATAAACTTCTTTTTGAACCAGAATATGCTGGTAACGTTAAAGAAAAAATTGCTCCCAAATGTACTCTCAAAATACCATGGCCTTGGCTGCCTGGTGCTCTATGTCTTCTTCAAGAGGTTATTTAACTGAGCTGTTATTGGGTTTTTCCCCCTGCAAATATTTTATTTCGTCTCAATTTGGTGCCATTACTGTTTGGCTTGAGGTAAACGGTTTGGACAGAAAAATCAGTAATGTTGTGAGCTACTATGCTTCAGGTTGGTCAAGAAAAACTTGTGCTTGATATTGGTCGGGCTGCTCTCAGGCACCTTGATTCCAAGTCATATATTCATGATATATTTCTGTCTATGGCACTTGCTGAGGTAAGATCAAATGCATGAAGGATAGGAACTACTTACTGCTTCTCTTGTATCTCTAATATGATTTTTCCATGAAGTGTGCAATCGCCAAGGCTGCCTTCGAAGCTAACAAGGTCTCTCAAGGATTTGAAGCTCTTGCTCGTGCCCAGTCTTTTCTGAAGAGTAAAGTTACTCTTGGAAAACTTGCACTTTTAACTCAGGTAATAGGTTTTACTGTCTTGCATCAGTACAGATTAAGCTTCTGTGTGTTTAATTTTAGTTTTTGTTACCGGCTTGAATAGTTAAAAGCGCGTGAAAATGCTTGATTGTGAATCGAATCATGATAGGGAACTTCATATATAAGTATGTATTATTCAAAGGCACAATCTACCAGCATATTGGGGTTTAAGGGATTTAAATTACAATTTTTAGATTGAGGAGTCACTAGAGGAGCTTGCACCACCATGCACATTGGATCTATTGGGTCTGCCTCTCTCGCCAGAAAATGCAGAGAGGAGACGAGGTGCAATTGCAGCGCTACGCGAACTACTCAGACAGGGCCTCAGTGTTGAAGCTTCATGTCAAATTCAAGACTGGACATGCTTTTTGAGCCAGGCAATTAGCAGGTTATTGGCCGCCGAGATTGTTGATCTTCTTCCATGGGATAACTTGGCCAGTACACGGAAAAATAAAAAATCACTTGAATCTCACAATCAAAGAGTGGTAATTGATTTTAATTGTTTCTACTTGGTGTTGGTTGCTCATATAGCTGTTGGATTTTCAGGCAAGCAAAATGACATGGTATATCTCGTTTTCTTTCCCTTTGTTAAATTTAAACCAATTGATCCATTTATTCTATATTCTATGAGCTTATAAAGTATAACATTCAGTATGCTTGTGTAGATTAATAAAGCAAAAACTATATGCGAATGTCTCATAGCATCAGAAGGGGTTGATCTGAAATTTGAGGAAGCTTTTTGCTCATTTCTTCTAAAACAGGTATTGTTCCCCCTTGCTTTTTTATTTGTTTTCCCTTTCGACCGTGCTATTGCATCTTATTTACTTCATGTTCACTTGTTTCAAAAGATCCATGTGTTGTACATTTATTTAAGTGCTACTCAACCTGCATGATTGATAGCACAGGGTTCTGAGGCAGAGGCCCTCGAAAAGCTTAAGCAGTTGGAATCAAATTCTGACTCTGCCGTTCGTAATTCAATCCTGGGGAAAGAGTCGAAAAGTACTTCTACGCCATCATTGGTAAACCTTATGATTCTTACCCAGAATTTGTGTCCATTTGTTGCTAGGACTAGAGCGGTAATTTAATTGAACACGAGCGAGGTTGAGCTTTGTTTTCAGGCACTAATTGGAAAAATTGAAATAGATTCGTTGTGTGGATGGTAGTAAAGTTCATAGAATATGCTTTAACAGCAGCATGTATGCATGTCATCAAAAAAATTTCTTTTTTATTGTTGGTTGTACATATGCTTAATCCTTTATATTGGCTTGACTAGTCCTTGCATTCATTCATTAAATTTAATATAGAAATTTTGCAAATATATATATCTATTCTTCACCTCTGATTTTTCTCAGTAAAGATTTATATCGACATTCTTACATATTACCTAATACAATTGATCAGGAAGTGTGGCTAACAGAGTCTGTGCTTGCTAACTTTCCAGACACAAGGGGTTGTTCTCCATCTTTGGTAAGGTTAAGAGCACTCAAATATTCTGTATACCAGTTCTCCAACGAAGTAGAAACATATTCATATTTACAACTTTCTGCAGACCAACTTTTTTCGGGCTGAAAAGAAATATCCAGAGAACAAGAAAATGGGATCACCTTCGATCGTTAATCATAAGACGAACCAAAGACCACTTTCCACTATGCAGTTCGCGAACTCGTCACAACATCTTTATACAGCTGTCGAGCAGTTGTCACCAACAGATTTGCAGAGTCCAGTTGTATCGGCCAAGAATACTGATGAAAGCAATGCCAGTATGCCATCGGTTCAACTTAAGAGGAACCTTGGTTTACAGGAAAATAAAATATGGGATGGTTGGCTCTCTGAGAGCAGTTTTATCAAAAGGGTATCTATTGTTGCTTTACTCGGTTGCACCATGTTCTTCTCTCTAAAGCTAACAGGCATTAGGTCTGGTAGATTACAGAGTCTGCCTATATGGGCATCTGCAAAATCGCACTCGGAATCAGATTCTTCTGGAAAGATCAGAAGAAATTTTGCTTCTGTGAATAGAAATGGTATCGTGGGCAACATCAAAGTGCTCATGGACATGTTTAAGATACATCATGGTGAACGTCCTGATGCCTTGTATCTGAAAAACTCCGGTTTATCAGGTACATCATTGTCTCATTCCGCTTCAGAAGTGCAGAAGAGACCAATGGTTACAGAAGAAGCGGAAGACCTTGTGAGACAGTGGGAAAATATTAAGGCTGAAGCTCTGGGACCAACACATCAAGTTTACAGCCTTTACGAAGTCCTTGATGAATCCATGCTTGTCCAGGTCATTGTTTCTGTACATTTACTCTATTTCTATGCTCAATTATTGTAGTTTACAACAGTTTAACGTCAATGCTTGACTAGAAGCAATAACTGGGCTAGGTCTAGGCTAAGATTTAAAAATGCAGTCTTTTGCCATACATAATAAAACAAGGTTATTTTTCCTACAAGAGGGAGACAAGATGGGTAAACCATTTCAGAAACATTAGGTTACATTTTGAACCCTAGTTAAGGCTGAATATAGACAGGAGACCAAATCTTGACCTTAGGTGAGAAAGCATTCACTTGGTCACTAGGTTAAGTTTGGAGATAAAATCAGATGCTAAATTGTTATATCAAACGTTTCTCTATGTTTTGCTCATTTGTTATTATTTTTTTCTGGGTAATGTGGAAATTTTGCAGTGGCAAACATTGGCACAAACAGCAAAATCTAAATCATGTTACTGGAGATTCGTTTTGCTTCATCTTGAGATTATACAAGCACACATTTTACAAGATGATATAGCTGGAGAAACAGCAGAAATCGAGGCTCTTCTAGAGGAAGCAGCAGAGTTAGTTGATGAATCTCAGCCTAAAAACGCAAAATATTACAGGTAAAACATTTATTGCTCTCCGTTTAGTTTATGTCTGAAGAGCTCGTATTTTCACTTATGCTGAGTTTTGTATAAATTCAATGTAGCACTTACAAAATCCGATATACACTGAAGAAGCAAGAAGATGGATCGTATAAATTTTGCCATAGCAATATTCAAATACAGAGATGACAACTTCCCTTTAAAAAAAAAGCTCATTAATTCGCTAGTGGTAATTTTTTTTATCTAACGAAGGCTTGTAGCATTATCAGATCATTTAGCCTTTGTTCTGGTTTAGCTAACGGTGTATCTAAGATTTGTTTTTTAGTAATTCAAAGGACTTGTGTTTGTAGATTCCTTAGATTTAAATATGTTTGTGGATAGACATGAGTTTTCTAATGTTACCGCTCAAATCAAAGGTTTTACAAAAGTTTAAATTGTTTTCTTCAAAATAGTTTATGGAGGGGTAAAAAGGTAATTGCATACTCGTTCACGTATCACGAAGTAGTGCGTACTCAGAATTGCCACTATTGAGAATTTGAAATTTCAATTTGTTTGATAAAAGTAATGAATTATTCAGATTTTAGTTACAAACAAGAAAAGGGAAATCAAAATTTTATAATGTTTGGGGTGGACACAAAAATGGGTATTCTGAATTTTAAAAATATTTATTTCTAAATTAGCATTCCATATCTATTACAAAATTAAATATTGGATTTATTTCCGTTTTACAGGATATTTTACGAATATCTAACTTTTTTGGATCAAATTTAAATGGATAGATAATCGATTCGAAGCAATCTAACATGTATTTAGACCAGAGAAGCTGTAGAAGGTGAAACCCAACGGTCAATCAAGTTCATTCAACAATCTCAAGACTTCAACTTTCTCTCTTCTCATCTCTCTGTTTCAGAAATAAAGAAGCAATAATGGTGAAAACAGAGTTAAGCTATGAGCAAATTCGTTTGAAGAGAGTGGAAGAGAACAAGAAGAGGATGGTGGAGCTTAATCTAAACAACCTTGCTCAATCACTTCGCGTCTCTTCTTCTTCTCCCAAGCCATCTCCGGTTACCTTCTCCTCTCTCTTCACTTCTCTTCTCATTTCTTCTTCTTTTTATTCCTAGAGTTTACCACTTTTTTTTGTTTAATGAAAGTGTAGGCAAAGCCAAGAACGATGCGTACGCCGGTAGATTTCTCAGAGGTCAGGAGATCAAGCCGTGCCAAGGGTCCACCTCCTAACTACAAAGAGGTCTCTTCTTTTGACCATTTATCTTTAGTTTAAGGATTTGTACTAAACACACCGTTGATTTTGTTTAAGATAATGAGTCTAATGGTTTTTTAATGATCAGATCTTGTTGTTAGCTTTTTAACAGTATGAATAATGTTGAATCAAAATCCTAGTTTGTGTGAGTTGTTCTCATATATAATGTATTTGATCCTTATTCACAGATGGGACTAGAACCACTGGAGAGGCCAAGAAGGTTGACCAATCCACACTCTAATATATTAAATACTCCATAACTTCCAAAAAAACCATTTTTGATGTGTTTTTCAGTTAGGTATTTTGTGTTTTTCTTTGCAGGAGCTATCAAAGAAGAGACTTACTGAACCGAGTATATGCTTCAGATGAGGCAAGAGTGTATGCTATCGACAGGGCAGAGAAGCTTCAGTCAAGCTTAGATCCTGAATTCCCAAGCTTTATCAAACCAATGCTCCAATCACATGTCACCGGAGGATTTTGGTTGGTAAGTAAAACAAACTTGAATACTAAATGAATCAATGATTAGCCCTAGTAAGTAAGTAAACTCAGAATATTTCATTAACAGGGCTTGCCTCTTCGTTTCTGCAAAGCATATTTACCAAAACGTGATGAAATAATGACTTTAGTTGACGAAGAAGAGGATGAATTCAAGGCCAAGTACCTTGCTGATAAGAATGGTCTTAGTGGAGGCTGGAGAGGTTTCGCCATTGATCATCAGTTAGTAGATGGAGATGCTATTGTGTTTCACCTTATCAACTCAACAATGTTCAAGGTAAAAGGAGTCTCTTTTAACTTATAGATGTTGCTTTATTGAAATTTTAAACATTGATTGCTTGTGTAGGTGTATATCATTAGGGTAAATGATAATGGGAAGGAAGAAGATAAAGAGAATGATAATGAATCAAATGAGAAACAAGATGAGAATGTTTCAGAAGTTAAACTGTTGGGAAACAGTAGTAAAAGAAAAAGAAGAGGTAAGTAGTGTTACTTAAATCAAATCTTGTTAACTTTGATTAGATCAAAAACTAAGTTGGTGATTGATGTTTGCAGGAAGAAAGTAGAGTTTGAAGGTTGGATTGGGACATTAATGGAAGGAGTTGGGTGTAACAACATAACAGCTTTTTCCATTTTTTTGGCTTAGTAGAAGTCAATGTTTATGTAATGAGAATTGTTTGTGTGTGTATTGTAATGGAGACAACATTCGAACTATTTTATTTGTTATTAGGATTTGGGATAAGGAGAAGAGACACAAAACTTTTAAAGAAGAATTGAAAGAGAAGTTTCATCTTTAAGAGTGGTCCACAAGAACCAAACCTAAACAAAAGGACCTAATCAAATTGATTAAAAAAAAGGAGTAAGAAATCTATTAATGAAATCAAAATTATAAAGATATTAGAAAATAAAAAAACTTTTGTGTTAAATTAAAATTCATTAACATAATCACTTTTAATTACTATATATAATAATAATAAAATTAATTATTTTTTAATATTTTATAAATATACTAATAATAGAAAATATTAATCAAAATCATTTTTATCAAACCGATCCAGATTTTGTTAATAAAATGGAATATATTTTATTTATAGTTAGAACCGGTTCTGAAAAATGTAAAAAATCAAAAAAATCTGAAAAATTTAAACTGGAAAGATGGAATTTAAACCATGGGCAAATAGATGTCAAAAAAAAAAAAAACATGGGCAAATAGATGTCAAAAAAAAAAAAAACATGGGCAAATATATTGTATTCAGTATTCTTTCATATTATGTCCATAGTTTTGTTATTTGTAATAACTAAAACTAATGCTGTTTGTTATGGAATTTAATCATTTATGCTTTTAGACCGTAATTTTCTGATGTGATCAAGTCAAGATTTTCGTAACCGGTGATGGACCAGCGCCAAAAATTGGTACACAAGAGGGTTTATAGAAAACCAAATAATAAAACATAGAGAGACAAAACTTTGCTTCTAACTTTGTCTCTCTCTCCTCAATCACCAACTTGGCAAATCATCATATTCATCATCCCCAATTCCCGCGAACCCAGAAAAAAAAACCCTAAATCTTCATCAATCCCCAAAGCTAAGGTCTTCGTGTGAGTTTTTTAATCCTTTTTAAGGAAACATGGTGTTTCCTTGGAACATTGCAAAGTCAGCGGAAGCAGCTTTCTCAAGGTGGGCGGTGAAAAGGGTTGTCAAATTCTTATTGAAGAAGAAATTAGGTAAACTCATACTTGGAGATATCGACCTTGATCATCTTGATATTCAGCTTCGTGATGGCACAATTCAGCTCTGCGATCTGGCTATCAACGTTGACTATTTGAATGATAAGGTTTGGCTGATTGATGCTTTTAAATTCTGGTTTTTTAGGGCTTAAGTGTTGGTGTTTGGCTTTGGGAGTAGACGCTAATGTTATATTTGTTCTTTGAATATAGTTTGATGCTCCTCTACTCATAAAGGAAGGCTCAATTGGATCTTTGTTAGTTAAAATGCCTTGGAAGACCAATGGCTGTGAAGTTGAGTTGGACGAGCTTGAGCTTGTTCTTGCACCACGTTTGGAGAGTAATAATAATACATCATCTTCAGATAAAGCAAGCACCTCCGCTTCTACCCGAGATGATTCACATAATATTCGTTTTCAACTAGGAAAGCATGAGAATGAAACGTTTGTGAACAACACTGCTGCTAAATCTGCGTCTATTGATGTCCATGAAGGCGTTAAGACAGTTGCAAAGATAGTGAAATGGTTTCTTACAAGTTTTCATGCCAAAATTAAGAATCTGATTATAGCATTTGATCCCGATTTTGGCAAAGTACATAATGAAGCTGGTCCACGATCAACATTGGTATTAAGAATGACAGAAATAGAGTGTGGAATTTCAGAGGAGCGAGTTTCGGATAATGAAGTTTCTCCTGATAGTTTCCTCGGTATCAATCGACTTGCAAACTGTATGAAGTTTCAAGGAGCCATTGTAGAGCTTTTAAATATGGAGGATCATGACAAAACTGGTGGTATAAAGACATCAAATGATGTGACTTTGATCATGACAGGCCAAGGAGGTGGCTTTTCTGGGAGTTTGAATTTTAGTATACCCTGGAAGAATGGTTCCTTAGACATTCACAAAGTGGATGCTGATATTTGTATTGATCCTGTTGAAGTAAGATTTCAACCATCGACAATTAGATGGTTCTTACAACTGTGGAAGACTTTCACAAGTTTTGAAACAGACTGTTGTCCCTCAGTTTCTCATTCTGATTCAACGATGGATTCACCTACTGTTCCTACTAATGTAATTGCAACGCCTCCCGCTACGTTTATCTTGTCAGGTGGCCAAGAATCGGAGCCTGATACTTCACCTGTGTTACAGTTTATACCAGATTGGTTTCCGTCTTCTTTCAGCGAGAAAGAAGAGGATGGAGAAGTTGATATTGGGGCAAGGTATAAAGGATGTCTCTAGCTTAAAATTTAGTTGTGACAAGTCTTTCAGAGATATTGTATCTTTTGATTGACTTGTACTTTCATCTTTTGTCACATTCGTGATATGACTTTACCTATAGTTTCTTACTGAATTCTCTTTGTGTATTTATTCTTGTCTTGTACAGCGTGGACCAGTTTTTTGAATGTTTAAATGCAGTGAGGAGTTACCAGTCAACTTTTGGAAGCCAAGGAATGTGGAATTGGACATCTTCTGTCTTTACAACAATCAATGCTGCATCTAGCCTTGCTTCTGGGTCTTTGCTTCTACCTTCTGGTAATAATATTTCCTTGAACTATGTTTAAAATGTGCATCAAGCATATTGGTCTGTGTTATTGTACATTTGTTCTTGTAGTCATGTAATGTAATCTTTGGGTTTCTTCTGGTTATTCTATTCTTATACTTCCAACCCATGAACCCATACACCATCAAGCATTGTGCTTAAATCAATCCATTAAGCTAACAATACCAAACAGTTTAAGTCGTTATAGTAACAAACTGTCTGCACACTGCGCTATCAGTAGCTTTTACTTTAATAGGCCTATATCATTTTCTTTTCATATGATTTGTCCTCATTTAACCATTTCCTCTACATGTGAACTATTCTTCTTAATATGCAGAACAACATGTTGAAACAAGCTGTAAGGTATCCTTTGCTGGAGTTTCACTGGTACTATTCTTCCAAGATAAAGACAGTTGGAAGGATGTTTCCACAGGGATTCACTACTTGGGTGCAGAACTCAGAGATATTTCTGTCTCTGTTCAGGTAATTATTTTGATGAACTGTGTTTCCTCGCCTCACTAGTTTCTGTACCGGACTTACTTATATTTTCGATAAGGTCAACAGGTATGCCTTGAGGATTTGAAGTTAGAAGGAGAAGTGAACAGCATGGAGATTGCTGAATATTTTCAAGCTGGAAATGTTGACACTGCTAATGCTGAATATGAGACTAGTTTCATTAAGAATTTACAAGACAAAGTTCAGACTGCTCTTCCTCCTTTCGCCTCATCTCATATGAATGCTGACTACGGAAGAGTAAGCGAGATAGTTTCTGATGGCTTCCTCTTTTGTAACAAGGCTTTCGCAGTCAAGACATTGTTGGTTATAGCTGCAGGGGGCAATGGATTTCAGTTTGTTGTCAATTTCCAATCATCCAAAGCTAGCCTTAGAGGATCAAACTCATTCTCGTTGAGTTTGCCACCTACAATATTCTGGTTGAACCTTCATTCAGTAGAGATGTTGGTAAATCTTTTCGATGAAGTGTCAGAATCTATCCCCATATTCAGCCATGAAAGGAATCAGGTGGCATCCTCTTCGAAATCAGAAAGATTGCGAGGTAGTGTGTCAATCTGGAATGCTCGAGCGATTCTTTGGTTACCTTTTGAGAACATCTCAGGAAGGTTATGTAACTCGCTTGGTGATCAATTTATTGTCGTTGATTTATCTTCCTGTCCGCGTTTTGACAAGGAAAGGCGTAAGGAAGAAAATCCAGGAGAAAAGTACTTTACAACGGCTACTCGCTCCATATGCTTCAGTGTTGGTGATGCTAGTATCTATTTGGTCACTTCTGACCTTAAAGATTATGAAACAAATTCATATCGCATGCAGGGTGAATTCTCTGCTTATAATATTGTACATACCAACAATATTACTAGTTACCAACTTTCAACCATCGGTGTGTTTTGGCAAGATAGACCGATTGTTAACCCTTGGTTAGTGGAGAGAGCTAAAATGTTGGCTACACAGGAAGAATCTATTCAGACAGATAACTCTGGCGGGAACGGTCTTGAGTTTGCTACTGTTGCTACGGCCAAAGACCAAGAAGACATCTACTCTCAAACCAGGAAAGAGATCAT
This sequence comes from Leavenworthia alabamica, assembly GCA_000411055.1. Lineage (NCBI taxonomy): Eukaryota > Viridiplantae > Streptophyta > Magnoliopsida > Brassicales > Brassicaceae > Leavenworthia > Leavenworthia alabamica. The sequence goes on along the minus strand of KE159150.1, from coordinate 17,703 downwards.
TTTGGCATCTTCATTCTGCCTCTATGTTCATTTGCTTCCACTTGTTATCCGTTTAGATAGTTGGCAATACAGCAAATTATGTAATCTCATTGACCAGACACAAGTTTGGCTATCATGTATGGCAGCCAATAGAGCTGAAGAAGTAGAGAAATCTGTTGTGTGTCAAGCTTCTCTGGTTGTGGAATGTGATTCTATTGACATTTTGGTAAAGCCAGAACCTCAGATGGCCATGAAAAATCAGCTTCAGATTGAGCTTCCTGGATCATGGATCCAGTTAAACCTCAGGGTTCAGAAGTTAGATCTTATTTCTGTCTCGAATCTTGGCAGTATCTCTGGTGCTGATTTCTTTTGGTTAGCCCATGGAGAGGGCACATTATGGGGTTCTATTACTGGTCTACCTGATGACGAGTTGCTATTGCTCACATGTAACAACTCTGCAATCAAGCGCGGTAATGGAGGAGGTTCAAATGCATTGTCGTCAAGGTCCGCTGGCTTAGATATTATGCACTTACAGGAGCCAGATATTTGTTACGATTATTTAGTAGTATCTGCCAGAGGCTGTACTATTTCTGCCGTAGGGGGACGCCTGGATTGGATGGAAGTGGCTTCTTCTTTTTTCACTTGTGAAGTTGAAAAAAAATNTATTCTTAATTTGGTTGATGTTGGTCTAAGCTATGAGCCCCGCCATGAGAATACAAATCATTTACATAAATCGAGTGATCCATGGGTTGCCTGTCTGGTAGCGGCATCTTCTTTTAGCCTTTCAAAAACAAGTCTGGTTGATTCCATAAGAAGCGATTACAGAATCAGGATTCATGATCTTGGGCTTCTTCTGTCCATGGATTTGGACCTTAGCAGGCTTGATAGAACATATAGTTCAGAGCATCTACATAAGACTGGTTATGTGAAAGTTGCTAATGATGCGCTAATTGAAGCAACTCTGAGGACGAACTCCGAAAATGGCCTTCTTTGGGAGTTAGAGTGTTCAAAATCTCACTTATTAATAGAAACTTGCAGTGACACGACCTCTGGTTTGATTCGCCTAGCCACACAGCTCCAACAGTTATTTGCTCCAGATTTGGAAGAATCAGCTGTGCATTTACAGACTCGATGGGACAACATTCAGCAGGCGAATGCTAGGAACGATTTTGATATCAGCGATAAACTTAGTAGCTCTGATTTAAGTGGAGAAATGAGAAATTTAAGATTAGAGTCAGAAACTGAAACTGGGATCACTGGTTTGATTGACGAAATTAATGAAGCTGCTTTCCATTTTGATGTCAATCCTACTAGTCAGCCTAGCTCTTCGGAATGTCAACATAACTATCTGTCATCTCATGAAATCTCTCATGGGCAGGGATGCAATTGGGTACCTGCTAATCTTGAAAAACTACCTTCTAATCAGTTTATTTGTGGGTCATCATCTAGATTAGAACCAGAAAGCAGTCAAATATTCCTAGAGAGAAATGGCCTGCCTGAAATAATCGAAAACTATTGTTTGTCTGAATTCCGTCCATCGTCAGAGGTACCCCAAGAAGCGGGTTCATCAGGGAGACGATTGTTTCTTGAGACTGATTTGATTAGAGGAAACACTGGGTGGTATGATGCTGCGCCCTTGCAAATTTTAGAAGACCATGTGTCAGAAGCAACTGAAGAAGATCATGATGAACAAATTCTGGATGGAGAATTTACACCTTTTGGTCTGACGTCTTATTCTGCTGTAACAGCTAATGGACGTGTACTTCTGAAAAACGTTGACCTCATATGGAGAATTTACGCTGGCTCGGATTGGCTTGATTCTAGAATGAACAATGAAAACTGCAAGCATATGAAAGGCCGGGATACAACATCCTGCCTTGAACTGGAATTATCTGGGGTGAAATTCCTATATGAAACCTTCCCAATTGGTGGAATATGTACCTCCAAATTATCTCTCATGGTCCAAGATTTTTATCTTTACGATAGAAGCAAAACTGCACCTTGGACATTGGTGATTTGATTTTTCACTCTCATAATCATAAGATTGGTTATACTCGAAATAACATGTGTATATAATTTAATTTGTTCCTTTGAATTATAGGTCCTTGGATATTACAACTCGAAAGATCACCCAAGAGATTCCTCTTCATATGCACTCAAGTTGGAATTAAAAGCTGTCAGACCTGACCCTGAGACACCACTTGAAGAAAATCGGTATGCTATCTCTATTATTTTACAGTGTTGTACTCACTTTTCTTTTGATATCTAACAATTAAGGCCACATTAATTATTTTAGTTAACACCGTCCTAGTTGTATGCAACTTTTGGATCTTCATTTTCGTTTACAACAACTTTAACCAACCCTTATCGATTAGCTGCACTGTCAGATTCAATGCTTATCAAAGAAAAAGACAGTTGCACAAAAAGTAAATCATTAAGGTCATTTTTCAGTAGTATTATTCATACAGAGTAGTTTCCACCAGTCCTCCATTTTGGAAAGATGTAAGAGTAAACTAATTAAGGATGTATTCTTTGTAAACTTGAATTACATTCTCGCTGTTACTTATGTTTTTTTTCCATGATAGATTTTGGTGTTTCATTTTTACTTAAGTGGACCTTCTGTTTATGGCTTAAAAATATTTAAGACATTATACATTTTTAATTGTTTTTTTCTCAAAAACACCTTCCTCCCAGGTTGCGTGTCGCTTTACTCCCTATACTGCTGCATCTTCATCAAAATCAGCTGGATTTTCTCATCAGCTTCTTTGGAGCTAACAGCCTAGAAAAGCCTGTTGTTTCCATTGGAGATTCAGCTGGTTTAACCTTCTCGGTTTCTGTTAAAGAACACAATATCATAGAAGAAGCGCTTCTTCCATACTTTCAGGTTAATGAAGTTTCACATGTTACCTTCCTAGGACGTGTATATACCAATGTGATTTTAATCATGTTGATTGGTATAAGAACATGTTTCAATACATTTACATATATAGAGAGAGCGGAACTAATGTTTCCTAAACCTTCCACTCTTGCATTAATATCTCTACAACATATAATATGATGTCACTGAGCTGTAATTCTAAACCTCGATGTTCTTTTTATTCATTGTTTTGAGGAAGGATCTTCTTTGAAGGTTGATTCTACTAAAATTATCTGACTAATGAAATTTTATTTGCAGAAATTTGACATATGGCCTGTCAGTGTTCGAGTTGATTACAGTCCCCATCATGTTGATCTAGCAGCACTAACTGGAGGGAAATACGCAGAGCTTGTGAACCTTGTTCCCTGGAAGGTAAGAAACAATTTTTTTTGGCTCGTGTCTTCAATGTTTTTTCAGCATCATTTGCGCATCACAGAGGAACATATGCAGGGGATTGAACTACAGCTCAAACACGTGCATGCTGCTGGAATCTATGGCTGGGGAAATGTATGTGAGACTATACTGGGAGAATGGTTGGAAGATGTATCTCAGAACCAGGTTTGCTACGTATAGCTTACTGTCTTGTGAACATTGATAATCCATTTTATGGTTTACTGACAAACTTTCTGTTGTTCTATCTTTGTTTCTTTAGATTCATAAACTGTTAAAGGGGATCCCAACAGTAAGATCGCTTTCTACTCTTTGTGCTGCTGCCACGAAGCTGGTCTCGTCGCCCGTTGAAAGTTACAGGAAAGATCGAAGACTAGTAAAGGGAGTCCAAAGAGGTAAGACTTGAAAACCCAAAGTGCTCAAATGCTCAATTTTCACAATTTTTTTCCTTTTTCTTCCTTTTCTCCCGTTATCAGAAACTAATTTACTCATAGTGCACTGATAAGGCATCGGTGTTATCATTTATGATGTTTGATCTGCTGAGTCCAGTTTGGAAAGATGTTTATATATTATAGGCACATTAATTACTCTAGAACAAGGGTTAATGATAATAGCTGGTAGCCCTCTAACCATGACTAGGAAACCCTTATGTAGGTGACTTCTAATATAGCTGATAACGGAATTGCCTCTCTTAAGCAAGATGCATAGCATCTGCTGCGACCTAATTATTCCATATCAACAGTGTTAGGTCATGATCATGTTCCTGATACTGTCCAATCTTAAAAAATATCTTCAACAGCATGTTCTTGGTTCTCAGCCAGGAGTTTATAGTGTGTCGTATATTATAGTACGAATTAAAGAGCTGTAACTGTTGATTTGTAGGTACTATTGCGTTTCTCAGAAGCCTCTCACTGGAAGCTGTTGGATTGGGTGTTCACATGGCAGCCGGGGCTCATGATATTTTTTTGAGAGCAGAATATGCATTAGCAACTGCACCATCATTGCAGTCCCAAGACAAAACAAAGACAAATGTTAGACACAATCAACCTAGAAACGCTAAGCAAGGCATGGTTCAGGTGAGTGTAAAGGCATTACATGTCCTGCATTTCTGCTCCTAAATCATATATTTACAGTGCAGAGGTTTTATAGGCATATCAGAGCATCGGTGATGGAATAGGAAAGACAGCTTCTGCATTAGTCCGCACACCTTTGAAGAAGTACCAACGTGGGGATGGAGCTGGATCAGCATTTGTTACAGCTGTTCAGGGAGTTCCAACAGCTGCTATAGCACCTGCTTCAGCTTGTGCTAAAGCTGTACATAGTGCTCTTGTTGGCATCCGAAATAGGTTGGTTCATATAAATTTTTTTTCGGAAATTGCAAAGTATTAAAAACTCATGACAATTATCATTATTTCAGTCTTGATCCCGAACATAAAAAGGAATCCATGGAAAAGTACTTAGGCCCTGATAAACAAAGAAATCAAGACCAACACCGATAAACACAGGTAAATTTGTGGTCAGTCTAATACTCTTTAACACTATCTCAAATTTAGTTATATACATTTGCAATAAGTCATGTTGTAGCAGTTTGAGAAACCAAAACCCTGGTTTTAAACCATTTACTCTGCTACTGATTCGATTCTGTTTGCTACAGATGATCAATGTTGTTGGTGTCTAGGTTCCTTTTACATATATAATGTAAGTCTGTTAAACTTATTGGTGGCCACCAAATCTGTGTGTGTTTCACGTTTATAGTTTGAAATGTTTGAAATGTTCGTGCAGGTAATATAAGTTTGCATAGAGTAATTGAAAAACCATTCTTTTGCCCATTGAAAAGCTAGAGAGGTGGGATATATTTTGGTATTAATAATAAAAAAAGCCTTTAAAGATTATAGAATCATTAAGTTTGTCTCTGTATATACACAACCTCGATCTTGTAAATTAACCTCGTAAAGTTTGTGCCGTGAGTGAAAGTGTACAGTTTATTTCTGTTTATTCATATTTGGAAATCATTAAAATATTATTAAAATCGATTGTGACTTTGACTTCTCAGATTTCAAGTGGATTTTGATTATGTTGGAAACGTGATCAAACTTGGTTGTTCTCGAAGTATTAAGATTTTTTCAGATTTTTAACTCCCAAATATTTTGACTTTGTATTAATTTTTTCTGACGTCAACCTGTAGATAGATTTTAATTTGTCGGATTCTTGTTTTTAGTCTATTTAAATAACAATCAAAAGTTGCATAGAATTGTCTCTTTCTGAGAACTAGTTGGTTCGAGTCGATCAAATCAGCTGGTCAACTAAACTATATATGTATATGAAATTATGTTATATACTACTGTCAGATTAGTCAAGTGCTAACAAAAGAGTATAGAACACTGAATCAGTTGCTTTCATGTGGTTTATGTACAGTGGAGATACTAAGTAAGATAATAACTAATGATCATAGGCCATCGAAAAAAACAACATATAAACTAGAGAGAACTCATATAAAAGCAGTATAAATAAAAATAAAAACAACAAAAAATCGAAATATTTCTAGTTGGCATGTAGTTAGCTGAATCATCATCATCATCATCATCATCATCATCATCATCATCATCTCCTAGTCGATCTTTCAGTCATCAGATTCCAATATACTAGCAAGACAGTTCTGTACAATTCATCAACATACACATGAGAATAATAAGATTTACATACAACATAAGTAACTATATAGAACTACAATTTTTATTTTAAATATTAGAACTTATTAAACAAAAATAGGTTTAATAATTAATTAACAACATATTAAATTATTATGTTACCTGAGAACTGTGTGGAAGATTGAAGTTAATGTTGTTGGAATGAATTTTCTTGGATTTATTATTAAGACTAAACTTCCACCAACTACGAGATCCTTTTGACATGTTACAGTCAGATGAATCTTGATGACTACTTAGTTCCTCTCTAAGTGTTGTCACTTTACTTTGAGTCTTCTCAAGTGGTAACAAAACACCACCAAAGAAGATCTCATCAACCGCTGAAATGAAACCGTAGTTTTCGACATTGAATTTGAAATCAGACGAAACAGGAGCTTCCTTGTACTTCATCTGATCTTGTTCTGCTCTTAGTACTGTTTGTTTACTATCACTGTCTGCGAAATCATTGGAGAATGAGATTCTTGCATCTACAAAGGATGAATACATTGAGGATGATTGTTCAAAAGTGTTAGCCATCTCTCTCTCTCTATTACTTAACACTTAAAAACTCAATAAGTTTGATGTTTATGGGATCTTCATGCATCCATTTTATGGATATGAGATTGTTGGGCTTACATGTGGATTTTAATCTTCTTCCTTTTTTATATAATAATATAAAAATATATAGATTGATAATAGTTAATACAGATTCAATGAACTCAAAATTATTTAATTCTATAGTTTTGACTCCTCTTTGTGGATAAAATTGTCAATTACCTAAGATAATCAGCACACTTTGTTTATGAGCATAGGTATTAATTAAAATGTTAATATGCACAAGTAAATTAAGTCTAGTTAATTTTTTTAATTAACTAGTGAACACACGAAAATTTATCGAGTTCACAAAACATCCACTAAAATAATGGTCTCTAAAACACACATTTGATGATTTAAGTAATATATTTATTCTATTCGAATATAAGTTCTAAGAAATTAAAGTGGTTAGAGTCAGCAATAGTTTTCACTTGTAGCAGAACGATGAATTTTTTACGGGCAAACAAAAATATAAATAAAATAAATTACGTAAGATATTATTATTATATAAAATCGATTTTATTCAATGTGGATTGAAGCGTAACAATTAAGATAATATAATAGATTTGTCGTTGAGTATATATATATATGGACATAGTCATATATTGATGTATAGATGATTAGAGATTAGATGCATTGCATATATCATTAAATCCATTTTATGAACTTCTATGTTGTCTCTTAAATTTACTAGTACGATTTAGATTTGGCACTTTATTAACCGACATAACTCCACCTTGTCCGCATCATTTTTCTATGTTTTAACCATTTATATTGCTAATTACCAATTAGTTTTTTTGTTAGTAATACATATCTATAGCTCGTAATTTTATCAAATTTGTGATTTGTTTATGTATCTCAAAATTGGAAATAAGTTGATGAAGATGAGTCAAATATAAATGGAACTAACATAACACACAAACGTGAACAAAAAAAAACTATAGTCTCAATCTCAAATATATAATAGCACTTGTCTCAATACTCAAATAATCATAGTAAACTAATAATAGGTTAAGTAATTTCTTAACTATTGTTATAGACAAACTACAATAGCACCAAAAGAGCCATGTGAGGTTGAGCTGTAAATGTTCAGCTTATCAAAACATTAAATAATTAAATAACAATTAAATCTATCTTTCTGGATGCAGATTTTAGGGTTTGACTATGCTTACATTTGTCATGTTGTGATCCTCACGTGTTTAACTTCCAGTCCTAATTATGTAATTTCCTCCTACATTTCTCCAACTGGGGTATTGACACGTGGCACCTACATGGCAAGTGCAAAATAGTTTTGTAAGTGAAAATTGTGTTTGATTCCCAATTTATTGATGAGTAGAGATAATTAATTACCACATTATGATATTTTCCATTTCTTAAATGGTTGTTTTACTTACAATAAAAAAAAAAGAAAGCTAAGAAGAGCTGAAACTAGAGTAGGATTTTAATTTCAAAAAGTTATAAAAGCATGATAAGGGAATCTAGATATGTATATAGATAGAGTTATTGTGGTGGATAAGTTAAGTTAGGTACTTACCAAACTTGTCAAGTGGTAAGAAGAAGACCACTTCTAGTCCAATTTCTTCACTGGTCTTGTCTAAAAACGATTAAGAGTGTTTGATCAGTCTTTATCAAACTGTTTTAAACGAATGTGTTATTATGTTGGCCTCTTATCTTGTTATCACTCATTTGGATTTGTTAACTTAACTAGTGACTCCACTTGCAAGGAAACATATTATATTTGTCTCTCTTGTGATTTTTTTTTCAATTTATATTTTCAGAAATTCAGTTTCTTTTTAAAAATATTTACACAATAGTTTGTCTTTTATGAAGTTTTAATTTTCAAATTATGAAAATGAATATTCATATAATCTCTTTCTTTCATTCCTTATTTACAAAATACAATACTGATATAATTTTATCTAAAAGAATATAAGATAATAATGATTACCAAAATAAATACAAGAGTGATGTCATATTTTATTACCGGAGATATAAACAAAAAGGGTAATTTTGTAATCTTTTTATGACCGTTGTTTGATGTAATTTTTCATGACCGTTTTAGTTTCTGTTCTTATTTTAAACAATCTGAAGTTTCTTTTGTGTTCAACAATCTAATCTAAACCTTTCTCTATAAATTCTTCTCTCTTCTTAACTAAGAAATCAAAATTCTTATTTTTCATCGAAAAAAGCAATCTTTTTTCTCACTGTTACTACGATTATATCGTCTTCCTCCTCTGATTGTGTTTATGTTCCTCTGTAAACTAACACAGTTTTTTGCTTCGACTTCTCTACTTCGGTGTCAAAAAAAGCTATTGTTTTCTCTCTCTCTCTTATCTGGTAAATTTTCTTCTTCGCCATTGATATTTTGATATGATTAGTTATACAGTTCTCTTCCAAAAATTAGGGTTTTACATTATCTTTTCTCAATTTCTTGTTATCTCTATAATCAATACTTAGTTTTATAATCTCCAATTTTATAAATTAGGATGTTCGTACAAATCACTGTTTAATTTTGGAGTTTTCAATTTCTTTTTAATTTCAAAATTAGGGTTTTTAAATACCAAAAGTTGGAAAGAAAGCTTGAAAATTAGGGTTTTTTTGTTTGTTTGTTTGCTCAGGTTATGAATTATATGATGGATACAAGTTATTCATTGTGGGTATTGCAAAAGAACGAATGAAGAAGCATTTTAGTAGATATGGAGTTCTTTGTTGCTTAAAGGTAAAGTCACTGAACGATCTAGAGGGTTTACTTCTCTCACTCCGATGGTTGATGGCCAATGTCACCGGACCTCTATCTTCTTCCTTCATTGGTACGTTTCTTTTTTCTTTACTTGTCCATTTTTCAATATTCTTTTAAGATTACAATTAGAGATTTAGTAGAAATTGTTTCTAATTATTGAATCAGAAACATAATTATCTCAAGAAGATATTCAATGGAGAATATACAGCAAAGAAATGCTTTTATGTCTATTTTCATCATCGGCCAGAGCAAAAAAAAGAGCCAGGTCATTCTTCATCTCTATTTCAAAATTTAATTAATATATTTTAAATAATTCGTGTTTTTTTCGATTTTAGAAAATAAAGTGTTAAATTTTAAAATAGTGAAAACATAAATCAAATTTGACATCCCGTCTTTAGAAATTTCTTTAGTCCGTAAGAGATGTTCTAAATTTAACCTATGTTTAAACTTAATATAAATTTAACATTTTATTTTCTGTTTATTTTTAATAAAAAATATTTTAAAATTATATATATGTAAATCGTGTTTTTTTCGGTTTCAGAAAATAAAATGTTAAATTTTAAAATGGTAAAAACATAAATCAAATTTGGCATCCCGTCTTTAGAATTTTCTTTAGTGCGTAAGAGATGTTCTAAATTTAATCTATGTTTATACTTAATATAAATTTAACATTTTATTATTTGATTATTTTAAATAACTCGTTTTAACTATATAAAATATTTTACTAAATTTGCATTTTAATAAAATAAAAACATAATCTTTTTTTTGTTTTCGGTGTTATTGCAAGTTTTCCGGAGGCTGATTTTTGTCAAGAAAGTTATCCGTTAGATGAAGTAAGTACAATTAATTTGATTAAGAATTAGACTCGTACAGAGAACAGTAGAAACACTTGGCACGGTTCTTTCTTATCCTTGGCCTTACGATAAGCGTCAAGCTTTTAGCCCATACATTGTCTTCACCATAATAAGACTTGATGATGAACAACTTGGCGTCATTGTAGTCAGTGACAAAATCAAGATTGCTATTATTGGATTCCTTGTCTTCCTTTGCACTGCCTTTGTTATTTATCTTAGAATCAGCAGCAGAATCAAACTCCTCTGAGACCTGAGTCTTAGGCTTTGAAGCTCTTGGTCCTCGATTTTGGTCGTTGAGGATATCAAAACTACTGTTATAACTGTCATCCAGGTATGGATTACTAACCCTTCCACGCCCTTGAGTGTTCCAGCCTTGGTTTCCCATTCCCGCATTAGAAACTAGCTACTTTCATTGTTAGACACTTGACCACGACCACCGCTATACATATAACCTCTGTTATTGAACCAGATCCAGAACCATAAAACGATCTCTGTCGCTGTGACCTCTGAAAAATTAAAGAACAATATCCACTTTGAGCTTATAGTCCAATATACAAACATTAACAAAAGTAGCTTAAAAAGTGAACAAACCATAGGAATGTTCTGGCCAGATGATCCAAATAAGCCTGAAGAATGTCTGTGCATGTCCGAAGGCTTGGACCAATCCGACCATACTCCCCTGTCATATCCTTGCTGCCATTCAGAAAAACCAAGGTTTGGCTGGTTTCCATTAAACGGTTCAATCGGATGAGGATGGTAGGACGGATGTGGTCCAATGCTGTCACCTTGTTTGGGCTTTGCTTGTCCAATCATATGATCCATGGATATCCGCCATAACAAAATATACGATTTTCCATTATTTTTTAAATAGTCTTAAGATCAAACTCGTCTAAACCAATAAACATTCATGCTCTTAAATTTTTGATCATTTAAAAATCAATAACTGAAATCCAAACCAAGCGATGGTAGTGGGGTGGTTCTCCAAACGCTAGGTGAGAGTTGCCCTGTTGGTTAAGGCCAGGGATCGACTCCACCAGGTTACGGAATTTGCCACATTTAAATCGTTTGGCCACCGAGGCTTTCACATGGTCTTTGCGGGCCCCAAGATTAGTCGGTGTTGGGGGATTATGCGCCGGTCTGCAGTATAGGTTTGCCATCCTAAGCTGTATCAAAACCGACGGTCCCTAATTCAGCCGGATTACTTGAGTTATCAAAAAAAAAATAATAATAATAAAAAAATAACTGAAATCCATCATGTGGGTATTACGTGACTAATAAGTGTAATGAAATCTCACGATGAAATAACTCCAAAGTATTCACAAAATTGCATAACAACATCTCAAGTTTCAAAAACCTTTAATCTCATACAAAATCATCGTCGTTATTTAACGAAACTTGATTTGGTCTTTGAAGAGACTTTTGAATCTGAGTATCATCAGTGTTACTAGTACCATGTAAACGCTTATAAGTAGACAACTTTATTCTTTTTGTGGTCTCGTTGTTAGATAACGGTTGCAGTGGTTCCCGAGGTCTTTGTTGTGGTTTGTTAAACGCACGGTTACTTACAGTTTGTTTGCCGTTGCGCTCCATTTTGGGTTCCTCTGCTTTCGGACTAACAATTGATTGGATTGGAATGAGCTTCCCATCTACTTGATTGGTGAAAACAAATGTAACCTGAAATGTTATTTAGACCGTGAAAAAAATCCACTACAGAGACTTTGAAAACTATTGTACTACAGATTATGATTAAAAAGGAAAAAAAAATTGGAGACGCCTAACCTCGTCACCTGCTGAAGCTTGCAGTATAGCATCTGGAACGGACTTTGAAGTAAAATGATGACCCCAGCTTGCTAGATCTTCTTCCAATGGAGTGCCAACCTGAGAATTTTTCACGGGAAAAAAAGCTTTTTAGATAAGCAGAGTTTGTAGGCGACAATGAAATTGATGAAGAAATAGCTCAATAAAGACTATAGATGAATGTATGAATCGATAACCAAAGTTTAAGAAGGGACCTGTCTCTCGGAGTTTTTTAACAAGTGAAAACATTCTGCATCTTTTGCAAATCCTCCTATATCTTCTTGGTTAGTCTGGCAAGCATTGTCATCTCCGTTGATCTCATTTCCTTCTTCCATGTTTTCAGTACCATTTGCATCATTTTGGCACCTGTTGCAGCTCATCTTTTCGTGGATTTCAGACCTATTCATATTTACCAGGAAACAAAAAAAAAAGCCGAGAGATAAACCATTGGATGTATATGCTATGGAATGTGTGTGTAAACTTGACATACCTAACATCCCCATGGAACGAAAATAAATCTCGTAGATCCTCTGTAGAAAGTAAGTTCCCCTGTAAAATCAAAGACGGTTGTGGTTTATATTTTTCAAACACTAGGCACAAAATAGCCAAATGATCAAGCATATAACATTTCAAAAAAAAAAAAAATACCTGTCTTGTGCCATTATCCTTCTGTTCATGCTGAATAACTTTTTGAAGCCCTTCCTTTGACATCTGCCGCTGGTAAACCTACCAAATATAAATCTACGTTAAGCAATTATTCCCACTTGCGTTTAAAAAATATGTCAATTATGTTGGTGTTATGCAGTACCAGTACCTTTTCTTCAATAGTTCCAGTACTAAGAAACCTGTAGACATATACTCTTTTCTTTTGCCCGTCCCTCCATATTCTAGCAGCAGCCTATTTTGACAGCCAAGTTATTGCATGTACAGTAAAATCAGGATAGATTTAAACATATCTAAGGGGATGTTAGGATGTCAATTACTTGTTTATCATTGGCAGGATTCCAATCTGGATCAAACAAAACAAGTCGATTAGCACCGATTAAATTTAATCCACACCCACCCGCCTTACTGCTCAAGAGAAATGCAAACTCATCCTACAAAACCAAAAGTCAACCATGTGTGTATACTAAGGTTTGTAACAAGGGAAAAATAAATGATATGCTCATGTACCTTTGTTGGGTCGTTTAAGCGATTAACAAGCTTCTGCCTCTTACTGATGGATGTTGATCCATCCAGCCTCAGGTAAGGATATCTTCTTTCACGACAGAGTTGAGCGAAAAGATCCAACGTCTAATGCAAAAGGTGCAAGCTATGATTATTGTATACGCCATACTCGATTTATAAAATGCTATAAATATGCAATATAATGGTCATTTTTTGCAACCAAGCAACATACACTGTAAGAAAGAGTTGCCTTTTTGGTATAAATAGACAAAACAGGGGAATGAGTTCCTTATCTTATATCAGGTATCGCATGCAAAAGTTACAAAAATATGATGGTTCATAAGGCTCAGGATAACATAACACATAGCTTATGGTAAGACTAATTCAGAATTCAGAAGAGATTGCAGTATCCATATTTGAGAACTAGACCAGTTGTTACACACGAACACTAGCTGAATCTATTTTATTTGGAGGCATTCCAAAATTCATTCTCTATGACAACAACTACTTGCACTGTCCTCTTCAAATTAGATGAAAGTAACTTTTATTTGCAAGACCAATTAAAATTTTCCGGCATACCTGTGTGTAGTTTGATACAAGGACTATGCGGTCATCAGTTTTCCGACGTAGATTGGCCAAAAGTCTGGAGAGAACATGCATTTTCCCAGAGAGCTCGACCCAGGCACCATCACCCCCAGTCCATGCTCCGGATCTGAATGGATATTTCCATTTAGATCCCAAATAGTGACACACATGCAGAATGCAATGACTCAAACTAGAGAAAGTAGCCTACCTCCCAGAGAACATTTCTGCAGGGAAAAACTCTAAGCAATTCTCAAACCCAATAGTTCCAGGACTGCCGCTTTTTATTGTATCGTAGATTAGCTATATAGAAAAGAACAGGTCTATCATTAAGCATAGATGGGAAAAGATGAAATATGTACAACTTAGTGTTAACTGTATAAAGCTTGATTTATAATATGAGAACTTGAATTTTCACATTAAGAAGTTAGAAAGTTGACTCACAAAAAATATTGGAGAAACTTAGCGCAAATGGATCAGGCTAAGAGTTTTACCTTTGGATGATTGCAGAGCTTCTTCAGAGCTGTTATATAGGCCAAAACTTTGGTCTGCTTTACATTATCAGCAAGTGCTCTTTTAAGCTGCATGCAGAGACACCCATTGTATATAGTTCCAACTTGTATATTTTACGTAGCATAATAAGAATGACTGAGATAAATGCTCACATTTTTTGAACTAATAAAATGATTGTACAAAGTGGATTGGAGAGTAGTCATCTTGCAGCAAACTACTTCAATTATCTGCAAAACAGCCAGCATCAAGATGTTGATGAATTTCTGGCTTCAAAATAGAGAAAGCAACAAAGAGAAAAATAGTAGCTAAGAAAAACACTTTCATAAAGTTGTTCGTTCCTTCCGCACATTCTGCATATGATTACTTCACTGATAAAACTATATTTATTACTCGATCTAACGAAACAGGTCAACATATGAAGTAATAAAGACAATATTCACACATAAATTTTTAAGCATCGTAAGAAATTATATTCAGACGCCTGTGGAAGATGCAGAAGGAAAAGCACCTTAGGTGGTAAGTGATTTGAGAGCAAAGCATTCGTTCTCCTCAAGATAAACTGTAAACAAAATGAAATGTTCATAAGGTATAGTAGTAAAATATAAGCCACAAGTCTACAAGGTCAGTAAGGTGATGTTTTTTATTGATCATAATTCCAAAATAATCTAAGCAAATTGCATTACTGTTAAACATATTTCTAGATGAATGTACATACACAATGCTAAGAAGACTTACCTGATTGACTTTTGAGCTCAGTTCGGCAGAGCGGTCAGCAGCTAAGTTTTTCTCGTCCTCAGTGGCTGTAGGTTCTCTTCCACATATAATAGGTGCCTTATGTTTCATAAATCAAAATAAACATGCGTCAAAAGAAGGTAGTGTAAGAAACATAAACAACCTACAGTATAAGAAAGATAACAGCATGAACAAATTCTTTCATCCCAAAACTACTTTGGAAAGAAGCTTACAACTTAAAAATCAAATCAGTATCAAAGTATATGCTACAAAATTACTATAGGCTAATCCTATATTTTTAGGACCACAATGGCCTAGAAAATTTGATCTGGATTCTGGATCAAAATTTAAATCTGTCACCTCATAATAATGGCGAAAATGTGCAGCATCACCTAAACTTCCTGGATTTGTGAAGTTGACCATGGCAAAAAACTCTTCCAAGTCGTTCTGGACATTGGGATGCAAAAAAGGGAGTGAAAGCTTAGTGTTTAATGTTAGGGGGAAATAACATAGAGATAAAAAGTGGAACTTTTCATTACCTGCATAGGAGTTCCAGACAACAAAACCCGACGTTTGCATGTCAATGAAGCCAAAGCCTGTATGATAATCAAAATTAGAGGAAGAATATTTGGAAATAAGATAAATCAACCTGTAACTGTAAGGATATTGATTATGGAATAAGTATATAGTTTCATGTTACCTTGTTAGTTAGTGTCTGGTCATTTTTCAACCTATGAGCCTCATCGCATATTAGAAGATCACAGGATTCACTCTGGCAAAACTTGGATGAGTGCATTCGGAATGTCTCGTAAGAAATGATAAGCACCTGTTAATGTTAGGTGATAAGCTTAGGTGATAAGTGCATTTCTCAGAGACTCGGCTAAAAAATATGCACAGCTATACCTGCAAAGTGCTTCGTGGTCGAGTGAAACTATCTATACCAGACAAAACATCATCTCTAGTGCTTTCACAGAGGGCTATAAGCTGAATCCTATCTCCAACCCATTTCTTAATTTCAGCTTCCCAGTTACTGACTAGACTCGTTGGTGTAACAATAATGGCCTTTTTAACCATAGGCGTGCCATCAAATCCTTGACATAGAAGTGTGTATAGTAAAGTGATGGACTGCAATGTTTTCCCCAAACTGTTAAATAAATTTAGAAGGCATAAGAAAATCACGAGGAAATCATACAGTGTCTAGATCCAATTTTACGTGAGAATATATATTTACCCCATATCGTCAGCCAGAATGCAACCATTTATATTTGCGGCACCATGTAACCCTGAAACACAATCGAACATGAACTGGACACCCTCTCTGCAGTCTCACAAAAACCGACTCAACATGTCAGTAAAGTTGTATATAACATTATTGATGCCAATTATATACTCATTATAAACCGAGAGCACACTATAACGTGCTTTGGAAAATTTCAAAATCACAAGACAGATTGTAAATGCCTAAAGGTTACACTGAAATTCAAAGATATAAATGGAATACCTTTGATGAGCTCGAAGAAATCGGACAAGCAATGGATGCACCATGATTGTGTTTATATTACTCATTCCATCAGTTTCTTCAGATTGCCACAATATCAAGGGATCAATCTCTGGTGGCAGACAAACAACTTCCTCTTCTTCATCTTTCTCGATATTGGTTGATTCATTCAGCTTAATAGGTGGAAGAACCACGACCGGAGTTGAGGAACCCCAAGGGACAAACCGTTTTCGAGCCGAAAGGCGACGAGAGAGTTGTCCGGTGGAATTATAACCATGTGAACACGGAGGCTTGAAGGGCTTCCTACAAATAGCAGCTCCTTCTGACACCGAAAGCACCCGAGGAAGAAGTGGCTGCCGTTGTACAATCAGATTGCCCCTGCCAACAGTGCAGAAGTTTCAATTCCAATTTTATAAAACAAAATCACTCTCAATACCAATTTGATACAGCTTCATAGACTAGTTACAATCATCATATTTGAAACCGTACTAGCGATATCGATTAAAATTGTGTTAATCGAACAAGTGACTTGAAATCTCCACTAGAATCCCCAAAATTCGAGTTATAAAAACTCCAAATGATATCAGACACGAGCAAGCACAGCTTCTATCAGGTTTAAGTTCAGATTGAATTAGAGGAAGTTCAATTACGCACCTCAGAAGCTCTTTTACGTTCTTAGATTTTCGATCGGCATCGGATGAAGGAGAAACGGCGGCTAGGTCTTCGCACTCAGGGTTTTCCTCGGTATTTTCGTTTTCTTCTTCTGAATCTTGAGACTCTTCCTTGTAACTGTCACTGGAATCGTCGCAATCGGAAGATGAAACAATCTCTTCGTTATCCTCCTCCATTGTTGTCACACCTACGAGCCCAGATCTCCGCTTTTTATCAATCCTAAAATTCTTTTGGCGCCAATAAAAGTAAAACTAAAAAAGAAACAAATAATTTTGAAATAAAAGAAACCATCATGAAGAATGACTTGAATAGCCTTCATTGGATATAGTACGCGTGAATCGTCGTCACTGTTAATTTCATGAACGATGTAATTTTTTTGTCTTTTATTCGAATAAAAAAAACAAATCCGAAATATTTTATTCATCAGTTTGATTACTTGACCCAATTTTCATGGCCGCACCTGCAAACTTCTCGTCTCAATGTTCAGATTATACCCTAACTGCTCTCTACCTTCTCACAGACCGTTCGTTCTCCTTTCTCGCCTTCCTTCTCGCTCTCTCCGTTGCCGTGCCACCGCCGATATC